>JBBBDQ010000977.1:625000-760000 GCA_037127315.1 Ascarosepion bandense | reverse complement strand
TTAGTAATCTCTTTGCATTAATTTCACACCCTAGCATAATATTTTTTTAAACTTTATAGATATTATAATTAAAAAAAAATAAAAAAATAAAAACGAAACATTTCTTTTAAAAATTCATTATTTATGGATATTTTTTCTATTCAGACTATGATATACTTAATTTATTTAGTTATAAAAGCAATTAAATGTTTATCTGAATAAAAATGGTAGTTTTATTGCATTTTGTTTTCGCAATTCGGAGCAGATTTTCTAAAATATTTAATAGTGAAGAAAAAAAAGTTGATTAGCATTACTTAATTACTTCTGAATGTAATTAATATTAGGTTTATAGTCGATCGATGGGGAAATTTTGGACATTTCTGGAAAATAACGTATGTAAAAAAATATTTTATTCTTCCAGTATTTTCTAAAAAAAATAATTTCAAAATTGATTTCGCTCAATTAGGAATATGTCCAGAAAATTTTATCAAATCCAACAGTTATTTGACTTTTGTAAGAATTTCAAATCTAATATGCTTTTCACAGTAAAAAAAAAGTACCTTTCGTAATATTACGTTGAGTGGTTATAAACACTTGGACAATTTAGATCTCGCACTGACGAAAGAAAAAATTCTACCAACATTTTGAACGTTATAAATAATTTTTAAATTTCAAAACTTAATTAAAAATACGTTGGTCTATCCTTTTATTGATAGCATAAACATTTTACTATTTAAACTTAGGTTTTAATTAGTTTCGGTGCTTTTTCCTTCATACAATGCGGTTTTTTTTAGTTATTTTTTGGTACCTACGTAATAGTTTTAAAGAATGCTCCCGTCCAAAAAACACTGAAACACAAAAAACTAAATTACAGTGAAATGTGAGGAGGCAATAACAACACCAGAAATATAATATCCTTGAAAATGGGTTGTTAAAAGTCTTGGATATTTGAAAATTATGGAAAATTTTTAATTCTGGAAAAATCCAATAAAAAATTAAGAAAATGTAACTTGACGGTTGTTTTTAACGAAAAATATATAAATGAAAGATTACTGCCCATATATATATATATATATATATATACGTGTGTGAGCGTGTGTCTGTCTGTCTGTTCGTGTGTGCGTTTGTGTGTGTGTGTGTGTGTGTTTATGTGTAGGGGTATTTGTATAATCCTTTTACCTCTACGAATGCTGGCGTTACACGAGTAGGCAGAGATACAATGAGAGAAATGTCTGGTTAAATGTCTGGTTTAATGTCTGGTTAAATGTTTGAGGCTTTTAAGTATCAGAGAAGCAATTAAATGGAAGGGATTTTTTTAGGCGGGAAGTGCGAGAAAAAAATGTTAAATTCGAAACTTCGGTTATATTTATTTATATACACGGTAATAAGGTGGTATTTATATGCCCTTATAGTACTACGCTTAAATTCATGTGATATGGGCATCAGGTAAATATTAGTATTGATAGAACACAATTACCTGAATATTAGAAAGTCTGGAAAGATAAGGAATTTTTAAACAAGTGGTGATATGCATAAAGAAGCCAATGTAAAATTGAAGAGTAGAGGAACAACTACCCATATCCAAACGTAAAAGATATCGACAAAGCCCATTGCTATTATCATCGTATCACAGATGTCATTCGTTTAACATTTATACAGAAAAGTTAGATGCATTTTCTGTAGAAAGCTGCCCTTAAATACTTGGCCAGCAACAAAACCAAATTGTGGACCTTAATGCAAACTCAGGATCATCAACCAGAACACAGTAATGGAATTCGGAATTGTGAAACATGCAATTATCTATATGGCTAAAAGGCAAAAGAAGAGCAAGTGCCGTAATTGAACTACTCAATCAGGAAAAGATGAGAACGTTCTCCAGAAAAAGAACTTTCTAATCATCTAGAAATAGTGCAAGCTGATTCGGTTAACCGAAATGAGATGAAAGTAAAAATCGGCAAATTATGCATTATAAGAAAGAGAAAAATATTCGAACGTAAACAACAGTAGAGATTTGATCAAAGGACAAATAACTTTGACTGAATTCTATTATGAGATATTCTGGAACATTTATATCCTAGACATGAGTAGAATCAAAGTAATTGCATCAAGGGTTCATAAAAGGGATGAGAATTCATAAAGACTTACTTTTAGGAGACGGTGTCGATAGGCACCTGGGAAAAATAAATAGGAGATAAAATAGTACATCAGCATTGCGCATTGCAACAACTCGGTAATCAAATGGAGTACATTCTCTAGAGTTACATAATATTAATTACAACAATGAAAAATGTCAAAAGAAATAATGATATTCATTAAGGACATATAAAGCTAACAGGCTCATTATCACAACGTCACAGTGAAAAAATATATAAAAAATTCAAGATATATTAGACATTACACGATTTTCTAACCGCTGCTGATGTGCTTCACAAGGCCAAAATCATGCACTATAGATCAACCACTTATCTCAATGATTACAGCGAGATAAATTTGATATCCATTACACCACGTCTAGGTACATACACATAAAGGAGTACTTTTTAAAATATTTTTACCCCAATAAAGGCGGAATCGCAACTAGTGAGCAGGGAGTTACAATGAGAGAAAAGACTGGATAAGTGTGATATTGAAAAAATAATTAATGATCAACGGGGCTCAAGAGGAGAAAAGATAGTAATTAACATTGCATTTAATTTTTTCAGATTGTAACTCGCAGGGAAGTAAATAAACTTAATAAAGATGTACTGAAATAGAAAGTAACCGTCAGATTGCACTGAAATAACTCGCAATAATTAATGAAAATTAGTACATAATACGGAGAATGATCCACTATGGACTCAAGAAATAAAAACAAAATTGCTACTAATACTATTTTACTGCTACTATTTATATACGAAGAGGATATAAAATTTTCAGGCATTTCTGGATTCAAACGAACACACAATACGGGCTGCAGCAGTAGATATTGTAAATATCAAAGTTATTAGATGGGGTTTATTGCAATGCCCTTGAAGACGACAGAGTAAATCGAAAAAAACTTTAAAATGAAAAACAGGAAGAATATATAAGTTTGCAAGAGATTTGAATATTTGTGGAACCTGAAAGTGACAAATGAGACGATCGTTTTTGTAGGGTTTGGAAATGTTCCAAAGAACATGGTAAAATAATGCCAGTATTGTAGATGCGACGAAAAAAGTAACATGTTAACGTAACTATATCACTAGAAAATATTTTAGGATTGACCAGTAGTATTTATGAAGCGTGGTGTGACCCACATAGAAGAAGAAGAAGAAGAAGAAGAAGAAGAAGAAGAAGAAGAAGAAGAAGAAGAAGAAGAAGAAGAAGAAGACTAGGAAGAAGAAATGAAGGAAGACAGCAGAAGAGAATTAGGCTAGCAAAAATTAGAAAGACGAAGATAAAGACAGAAGAAGATCATAATAATAATAATAATAAGAATAATAATAATAATAATAATGACATATGACCGCTTAAAAATGATATATTACTGCTTTCACAAAAAGGGGGGAAACGTGGCTGTTATAGATGTAAAGACCAATTACTTATTGATAGGATGATCTTGGAAAACCGCTTCAATGAAAAGAAAAAAATCTTAGTACTGCCTGGATACCATATTCCGGAATCTTAAACAATTTATATATGTGCAAGTTATCACCTGTCATCATCAAACAATATATGTCGATATGGAAAACAACCCTTTACCTCAATCTTATACATGGAACCTATAAGTCTGGTGAAATAAAAATCAAAAGAGTTATATTTCAAGGTGACTCTTTTTCACCTTACTATTTTGCATAGCATTAATAGCATTACCAGTCAACTTAACAAGACAGAATGTGCTTAGCTGAAAAGACAATAAGCCATCTATTTTACATGGATGATTTAAAGTTGTATGCTAACAATGACAATGAGCTGGAAGGTCTTCTGCAAACTGTAAAATGATTCAGTGAAGATATTGGAATGAGATTCAATTTGAATAAATAAGCTAAAGCTACAGTTTTACGAGGATCGCTACAAGAGAAAATCCTCAATTAACTTAGACCCTGTAGTAACAATATGAGATTTTGAGACAGAAAAAAGCTTATAAATACCTAGGAGTAAATGAGGGTCAAATGATTCACCATAACAAATGAAAAAAATAGTGCTTAAAGAGTACTACAGAAGGCTACCACTGATATTAAAGACTGAATTTAATTCTCAGAAGAGAAATGTGGCCATTAATAGCCTTGCCATTCCGGTGGTCCAATATAGTTTCAACATCATAAACTGGACTCTAAACGACATCAGACGAATGGATTCTAAAACAAGAAAGTTTCTTTCTAAGCGTAAGATGCATCATACAAATGATGATGTAGACCGTCTATACATACCCTGTGAAGAACGTGGAAGAGGTCTTATTCAGCTAGAATTGTCATACAAGACAACAAATATTGGCTTACTAACATACATTGAAACAACAAAGGACTGTATGATACAATTAGTCAAACAACATGAAAACGGAAAGAAAAGAATTCAATAATGAAGGAAGGCAGTAAATACACTCAAGACTCAAATTTAGAACATTCTGTAGAAAAGCAAAACAAAAGTCGAGAAAAAAAATTGCGGCAAAAATATGAAAAAGAACGCCAATGATAAAGCTCTTAAACATGTAAAACAATGATGGCAAACATACTTCTGCATGGCCAATATCCCGAACTGCAAATACATCCAATGATGATAAAGATAATACTCATCGATGGTTACGTGCATCTGGATTAGTGTCCGAGACTGAAGGCTTTATTCTTGCAGCGCAAAATCGTGGTCTTTTCACAAGGAATTTTCAGGCCAATATTATACATAATAATGTTGATTCAAAATGCAGGTTCTATGATATATACCTAGAAACAATAGGCCGTCTAATCTCAGGATGTTCTGTACTTGCCCCAAATGAATGTAAAAACCGTTACGATAGAGTGCGGCAATATTTACAGAGGACAATGTGCAAACACTATGGAAAATATATAAACAAACACTGGTATGAACTGGTTACATAAATAGAAGGTGTCACCTTTCTATGGGATTACACCATCTACATAAACAGAAAAAATGAAGCGAATAGGACGGACATTATTGTTAAAAACCAGAAAGAAAAAAAATTGCCTATTAATTGATATTGCTTGTCCAGTGGATTGTAACATAGCAACCAAGGAATTCGAAAATCTCTCAAAATATGAAGACCTTGAAATTGATAAACAAAAAATTGTAGAAATTGAAAACAACAATCGTGCCAATGATAGTAGGTACACTTGGAATGATAAAAAATGGAACAAAAGAACACATTGAAAGAATCCCTGGAAACAACACATTCAAAGAATTCCTGGAAAACCCAGCTTAAGAGTTATACAAAAATTGTCTTGTTAATTACAACACACGCACTAAGTTAAAATTTGTTTATGTAACGCTAGGGATCTTAGAGGAGATAAAAACATGTAATAGAACCATAACAACACACCACTACCTGCCTTAGGTCTTCCCGCAGAATTGGTTGGTAGTGGTTGGTAATGTCAATTGCGCTATATATATATATATATATATGGATATAGGCGATATATATATACATACATACATAAATACATACATATATATATGTAAACTTTCAAGAGAGAAAACTTGTTATATGTTTTATTTATGCGCCATTTAAAGACAACTAGAACTCGCTATCATTTTCACGTATATATATATATATATATATATATATATATATATATATATATATATATATATACTTTAAAATATAAGAGACAATGAATGTCTATTATGTTTAATCATGAGCCGTTCTAAACGTCGTATTTTTGCTTTAATTACAACCACGCTCTCCCGTAGACTTATATGTTATCTTTCTGATCAGAGTACTATTAAACAACATTTCTCTGAAAAACATAAACATGTAGGTAATATCAGACAGATTTTGGTCAACAATACGGTGATCCTTACTCATACACACAGTAAGAGGAACCTGCAGATATTGGAGGCCATGTACATCAAATCAAAGCAAACAACACTTAATAAAATCAACTTTAAAACAGGAAATAACATATTACATTGCATTTGACAACATGGTTTTGTTGTCATTTCGCGCTATCACGCGTTGTGACGTTATAAAACCGCATCGCAAACTTAAGAACTGCGTTTATTATTTTTGGTAACTATTGCCGTTGCCAAGCAGAGTCTTATGTCAACACAAAATAAAATCGTCGGTGATGCTGGATTTTATAATGTTTCAGTTTAAACAACCTCTCTGAAGATGGCTCATGTGAGCTGAAAGCTTAGAAGAAAACCAATAAATAAGTATCCAAATGTTGGAGAATTTGTTCTTTATTTTCAACTGAGATTAAAGCAAAAATACGACATTTAGAACGGCTCATGATTAAACATAATATACATTCATTGTCTCTTATATTTAACAGCATATGTTTAGAAAATTACTTGCTGCCTCGACATACTATATATATATATATATATATATATATATATATATACCTCGCCTATATGCATATATATATATATATATATATATATATATATATATGTCAATTGCGCTATATATATATATGTTAACTTTCAAGTTAGGAACCTTTTTATATATGTTTCATTTATACGCCATTTAAAAACAACTAAAATTCCTCTAGTAATAGAACGACTTCTTCTATGATGTGCCTTGTTCTTTCAGGCCGCAACCAATCACATCTCTCTACATTTTTCTGTAGCTCCTAATAATTCTTTATGTTATTTCTCCCAACCTCTGTCTAATCTTCGATTTACTCACGTTCGTCACGCATGTTACGCGCTGCTTTTGTCTCTCTCGTTTTAACTCACTCTTTCATGTGAGTATCATATTTTCCAAGCTATCTTTCTTCTTTCATTGTCTCAGAAATTTCAACTGCATCTTTCTGGTGTTAATCATAAGTTTCGTTTTTTTGTTTAATTTTCGGTAAAAATGCATTGTTTCTCACATGGTATCATCAGTACCTTGTTCCAGAATCATATTTCTGTTGCTTCAAGTTTTTTCAACTTTGATTGTACAGCATTCATCATGCTATATATATATCACCTAATTAGACGATATATATCCCCTAATATTTGATTCCTCTTTTATCTCTTTATCAGAAACCTTCTATCTGTTTCTTAATACTCTGTTCAGCTTTTGGAATCTATAATTGGATATCTGAGTGTTTCTTTAGATCACGGTGTCAATGTTTTCTTCATTGTTAGAAAAATTCTCAGATATGACAATTGTGTTTATTTATTTTTTATTTAGTGCCCAAGTTTTGTAACTTGCAATATCGGCTTATCCGTTCGCTAACAACTATGCATTCTGTCTCCTTGTTTATAAGCAATCCTTTCTTTTCGCTTTCCTTTCTACCTTCCGAATGGTCATTTGTAATTTGCTTTTCGTGTTCGCGAACAAAACTAGAAATCACTAAAAAGCAGTAGAGGTACTTTTAAAAAATCCAAATAATCATATCACATATGGAAGACAGAAAAAGAGTGTGAGCAATGATAAGGAAATAAAAAAAATCGTTCAGTCTAAGAAATCCAACATATAAGAAAGAAATATTACTTTAACTAAGGACTCAGATGTCATAGTTAAGGATTGTATCAAGCAGTTAAAAAAGACATCCAACTATTGACTACTTAATTTTTATTTTTCTAATAAAGATACAATATAATGATAGAAATATGGTTTGACATATATTCATGGAAAGTTATTTAGGTGTCTTGCATGTCACATGCAGCCACAATAAAGCTGACCCAAATGACCTTTTAGAATTTCTAAAAGCAACAAAATTATGCAACAATATATACTTGCAAATGAAGAGAGCATACAACCATCACACAACAAATCACAACACCTCTATTTATATCTCGACAGCAATACTCACAAGAGATCAACAAGCAGTAAACAAAAACAAAACACATTCTTCAGGCTTAAATGACCCAAAAGTGTAGATATGCTGGTAAAACAAACCACTAAACTAAACAATAGCATGAAATTGCGTTACAATCTATTCATCGGTATCTTTCATAATTAGAGATGTATTAAAGGTGACCGAATACATCTTATAAGTAAAAACTAAAACACAATACATCTTCATAAACAATTTGTTTTAGTCATATTACCCAAAGCAATGCGCGACCGCCACTGGTGCTCAAGGAGTTACATATAGATTTAGTGAGAGAAAGAGTGAAAGAGAAAATAATTGGGTAAAAGAGGCTGCTGAAAAAAGAATAAATGATAGGAATTCAGGGGTATAGAAGATTTCAATTGAAGTTAGAATTTAACTTTTTGTCGTTTCTAACATGTTCGGGTTATGGTATTATCGGCATATTTTTGTAGAACCTGATTTCTTATCTCTGTTGCTTCAAGATTCTTCTTCAGCCTTGACATTGTCCAGCCTTCACTGCATTATAGGAGGATATATATCACGTAATATTTGCTTACTCTATTCTTTGTTTCTAACGAGCTTTTTTCTGTCTCTTAATACTCTGATCAGCTTTTGAAATACATCAATCAAAGAAGCAAGTAAAGTGTAGAGAGATCCTCAGTAGTAAAGTTCGAGGAAAAAACTGTTAGATTAGAAGATTCAGTTACATTTAACCATTTGAACGTTAAAAGGGCAAGACCTAGATAACAGTCTAGTAGTATGCCGAAACTGGTGTAGGCGGAGCACCAAGAAGAAAACCTCGTCAGTGCAGTTGACATAGAAATGATTGAAAAAACAAATTGAAAACAGGGAAACCATATAAAGCCGATGATTAGGTGACTATAGTCGGGATGCCAAAGCAGAATCGATTACCTTGCAGATCTTTGGATTTTAGCGAGGAGCTCGAGGTGAATAGAAGAAACACCCGACAAGATATGACCGCATTGTCCAATGCACAGACGAATGGTAAATGTATAAATGTGTAATATGTATTCTGAATAGAAAATCTTTACGATTTCAACAGATAAATATTGCTGTTTTTTAACACAAGATATAACAAAATAGGTTCTTTCAGGAAAGGTGAAATGGGAAAGAATTGTGGGCGTAGATTTATATTTTGATAACATATACTAGCGACAATCACTAGAATATTCCTTCTGATTAGATTATTTTCTGTTTCGATATGTGTGACATATTTGAGATCAAAATTGTGATTGAATGACTATTGTATTTGATAAATTGTTTATTTCTCTGAATACCTATTGTATTAGATAAAAATTTTATGGAAAAGGTCACTTTTATGCTCGTATATACGTTTTTTTTTAATTTTAGCATAGCTACCTTATTTATTTTGATCCTTTAGAGTATATCTGAAAATAATTCACATAGAATAACAAAATTATGGAAACATCTTGAAATCTCAATCAGATGTATTTCAATATGTAATAATCATGCCTTTGGCAATAATTACAGCTTGATTTCTGCGGGCGTGAATCGTAAAATTTTTCATTTTTCCAGTGTAAGTTTTATCCATTCCTATGTTAAAATCTTTTCAATTCTTTCAATGATTATGGTAGAGGATAAGGATTCCTTACATCATTTTTTCTTAAATGAATCATAAGCATTTAATGATGTTCATATCTGGAGATTGTGGTGGTAAGATAAGAGGTTCTAGTTAACTAGAATATTTCGCGTGCAATTCAGCTACAACTGAAAGATAGGATGAAGTCGATCACTTAATTTTTTAAATAGACTTAATTGCTAAATACGAAAATACAGGACAAAATTTATATACTAAGAAGAAATTCATAAACCGGAAGTTTACATAAAAGAAGGAAGAAATAATATAAAATAAGAAATAATAATGGGAAGAGTTTTGAAAAGTGATTAGACTAGGTTAGAATGTTGTCTTCTGGACACTGATACCTGAGAGTGAACAAGTTGAAAGAAATGAGAGTCGACAGAATTGATTCAAGTTTCGATCATAGAAAAGGTCTTTTCGATTATATACCTGTGTTAAGGAATCAAATGTAATTGGGGGAAAAGGAAAAAGCAATCGACGGGATAGACAGGGAAAGAGTTAAAGGAGGGATAAGGAAAAGGAAGAAAGAAGATTATCGCTAGACAGCCGTCGTAAGAAATGACACCTAAAGGGACGTTGAATGAAAGAGATAGATACATAAAATAAAAAAATAAAAATAAAAAAGAATGAAAAATCTGGAAAAAGAATGAGAGAAAAAGATATCATGATATAATATTCAGTTCTGCCAGATGTCTTTAAAAAAAGTTCTGTAACCGTAAATTTCATGTAACACATATTTTTGCTAGTCCTTCTTATCCTCAATCTCTTCTTTGAATATCAGAATATCTCTACCTCTCCGGTTTCCGATTGTGAATGTTCTCAAATATCTAAATGCCACTCTGAAGTAGGTCATTCAGCCTAATGCTTTAAAATAAAGAAAGCAAACCTATCGAGACTCTCCTGTACATTACATAATTAATAGAGATTTTCCGATTGTTAAGCTGTAAGATTCATCGATTACGGTTTTATTTATTCGTTCATTCGTTTTCCTGGTTTTGTTATCACTTTGCAGGTTATTTAAAGCCACAGAGAAGTTTTAGATTTTAATAATATTTTTTTAAGGTAACAGTGATTTAGGGGCACAAATCATACTTATTAATCCATATGTGGGGAGATGTTGATTCATAACTTTTCCATGTATATTTTCGCGGAAGTGGATATATCGAAAACCACAGGATTGGAACTCGGCTCTGCAATTAAAAATTCCGATCAATTATCCACAACAGCATATGCTCATCTACATTTACAGCATCTGGTATCCCCGTGTATTCATCTATGTACTGACCTGTCTTAATGATATTTATATTCGGTACCGTTTTTTCAATCTCAGCTTTTCCAAATAAGTTTATGGTTTATTATCTAACGAGTATGTTTGTAATGTAACCCATCTTGTTTCAGAAAATGGTTCAGGCTATGATAATAAACTACCTCCGGGTGTAAGGCCACAGATCAAGAGATTGGAGTTTTTATGAACGTCGAACAACCTCTTAAGTGTTGTTATTTCCCGGTTGACTCTAACTCGAAGTGGTAGTGCCTGTTAGTATCCCAGCTAAAGGAAACCAAAAGGAGAACACTATGAAAACATAGAAATACAATTTTATAGGGTGACCATCAACACATTCTATCGGTAGTTGGGGCCATAGAATGATAATAAAATATATGTACATGAAGCCATAAAATTGTTTTCAAAATTGTGAGAGTTTGGCATTAAATAATCATTATTAGTTGATATGTTGCTAAACAAAATCAACCAAATAATTCAACAAAAATGTACATAACACCTCTATTTAGTTAAGGTAAAATAAAATTAAGGAAAGGCTTGTAGTATTATCTGAGATTATTGTTCTTAATATTGATATATATTTAAATATAAAAACGGCTAATCAACATTATTTCAATTAGGTAAACCTCAATGTTGACTTTTTCTCTAGAGTTATATTAATTTTGTTGATGCTCTTGATGATGCTGATGACGGTTGTAATCAGAACAACAGAAGAGATTTTCGGCAAAAGAATATTGTTAGACATTAAGCGAGGAAAGAATGATGCGTGCCGGAAAGTGATTTCCTACCTCGAAAATAGAGTGTCATATTCGCGGTTGGGTCGAGAATGGATGCTAGTTTTATGAAGGGCAAACGACATGAAAATAGGGAGATGGGCGAAATCAATAAGATCAAAGAAACATCAAAGCAGTCAGCATAATCTGATTAAGTGTAACTTGTAGTAAAGCGATTCTGAACACACGCTCGTGCGTAAACACACATACGCGTGTGTATGTCTCCATATTGTACGCTTAACAGTTTTTCGATCACGCAGGTAAAATATGCGTGAGTGTGTGTATGAGTAGCTCTTCAATAACTTTTTACCTATATCAAAGCATTCATAACCTTGTGTTAAAATATATCTGTGTAACAACATGAAGTTATATTTATGTAACTCTGAACCAGAGAGACGTGACTATGAATAACCGTGTCGAAAATAGACAAAGCATTACGAGAATCAGAGTAAATTGGATATAAAATCTATTTTATGGTAGAAATATGAAAAAACATAAGGAAAAATAAAACAAAGAAATTTTTTAATATTGAAAAATGAACAACTGCTATGCATGAAACGAATATTATTAAATTTCAACGTATAACACTACATAGGTGCACGTAAACACACACACATATCTATTGCCTGATATGTCATATATATATATATATATATATATATATATATATATATATATATATATATAGGGTGCGATGGATAATTTGACATATAAATTATGCAAAAATGAAAAAGCACTGTCATCTCATATTACAGATATATTTGCTAAAATTTCACAACATATCTTAAAATACTTAAGAGTAAATTTATTCAATAAAACAGCAATTGACTTGAACCACAGCCTCCGGACAACTTCGGAATCTTCTGTACATTTTCTGGACTATCTCTAATTTGAAGTTAGTGAATATTGCCATAATATTTGCCTTCAGTTTTATATTGATGATAAAAAGAGTTTTTGGTCTCTCGTTCTGTTTGGAGATTTAGATGGATAGATGTAAGAGATGATGTGCTCGTAGAAATTTTATGACAAAGATGACTGTGTTCTCCTAGTGGGACACGATGAAAGTCTCGTTAGAAAACACAGTCTTCTAGTAATCTCTCCCTTATCCTATATCAGTACTAAATCCTAAGGACTCTGTGTTGTTAAGTGGGAAGATGAAAGGAGGAATGACGTTATCATTACTAGTAATCTCTCCAAATATCATCCTCCTCACCATTAGACTCATCCAACTCAACTCTGCATTGTCCTTAGACTGACATCCAAATAAACGAACTCTTTGTGTTCAGCGAGAATGCAGCAAGCTGTTTCAAAATTCTGTCGGATTAAATTGTGTCATGCCGCTCTTTTTTCTCACATAGAGTGCCCAACTGACCCTACTGTATTTTATAGCCGACGAAATAAAAAAACAATGAATATTAGCAAAATTTAAATTATAAAATGTTAATAACTGACCCATCGCAACGTGTATATGTATATATAAACTTATTTATAACTGGAACTTTGTGTGTGTATATGTGTGTGTGTCTGTGTGTGTATATGTGTGTGTGTCTGTATGTGTGTCTGTGTGTGTTTGTCCGAAACGGCTGGACCGATTTTCTTCAAAATTTACAAAGTTTTACAATAAGTGACTGCGAGTGTTCTTAGTCTGGTTTTGTCTCGAGGTACCCGCGATAAATAGCGAAAATCGATAATCGAAAAAATCGGGTTATATAAGGAGTGGTCCGATTTTAATCAAATTTGATATACTTTTAGACAAAGACATAAGAAACGATATTCAGAAGTTTAAAGTTTGCTGTTCTTACAATAGTGCAGAAAATCGGTAATATATATATATATATATATATATATATATATATATATATATAGGAAAGAATATTAATAAAAAGTTTTGAATTTAAAAATGTACTTTTTTTTAACAGTATTTGTTTATTTTTATTATATTTTATATTTCAGACCGCCCTCGGTCCTTCATCAGAAACAACTGATTTTTAAATTTGAATTAGAAACGTATTTCACGATAGCGTTCGAATATTTTTTTGTTTACATCACGTGGTGTGTTTGTTCACAACATGCGGCATGTCCGTAGAGAAAGTCTGTTTGTTTTAGATAAAAATTTCTTGGAATATCTGAAAAAAATTTTTTAGCTATTGAAATATTTGTAAAGATTCAACACACCTAAGTCCCTATTTAAACCTAGCTTGTGTGCATTTAATTTTAAAATCCAGTATGTTTCTTTCTTTCTGCGTGTGTATGTAGAACTAAAATTGGAGTCTATTAGTAAACATTTGCAATTTTCTAAAGTATGATCAGGTTGGTTAAAATGGGCTGCAATTGGGGAGTATACATTTTTTTGTCGTATATTTAGTTTGTGATTATTGAAGCGAAATCTAAAGCTATTACCGGATTCGCCGATATATCCACTGTTGGGGCAAATTGAGCAGAAGAGAAAGTAGATGATGTTTTTGCTGTCACAAGTAAGGTTTGGTGGGTGTAATTTTATTTTGGTGTTGGGTACAGAGAATGTTTTGTCTGTTATTAAATGTTTACAAATTAAACAGCGAGGCTTCCCACATTTTAAATTCCCTGATAGGTTTGTATTATTTAAATATTTGTTAGAAGTGAGGATAGTTGATAGGTTGGGTGTTTGTTTCTTTGCATTTATGGGTGGTTTATCGAAAATGTCTTTGATGTTTTTGTTTGATTGGAGGTTCCTGTAATCATTTTTTTAATTTTTGATAAGTGTGTAGGAATATTGATTATGGTTAGAAACCATGGGAATTCGGTTGTTATCTTTTCGTTTTTTGTATGTGAGAAGTGTGCTACGATCTATGTGGATGGTTTTATGTAGTGCTTCCTTTATTATTTTTATTGGATATTTACATTTTAGAAACTGTTTTATTGGGTTGTTAATGTTGTTTAGAAAATCTGGATGGTCTGAGCAAATGCGTTTTATTCTAATAAATGAGCTGTATACGATAGATTTTTTTAATTTGAGGGTATGGCAACTGTTAAAGTGTAGGAATTTATGTTGGTTTGTGGGTTTGTTTTATAGACTGGTGGAAAGTGTATGTTTATTTAATTTTACCATGACGTCTAAGAAAGGGACGGATGTGTATGAGTACTCCATGGTAAATTTGATTGTATTGTGGAATTTGTTGCAGAAAGTGAAGAAGTTTTTTAATTTTTCTAATCCATGAGTCCATATTAAGAAAATATCATCAATGTATCTAAAATAATGCGATGGTTTGTATTGTGAACTGTCTAGTATATTTTTTTCTAAAATTTTTTTTTAAATTCTTTTTTAAAATTTTCTTTTAAATTGTTTTTTAAATTTTAAAATTTAAAAAAAAAATTTTTTTTTAAATTTTTTTAAAAAATTTTAAAAGTTTTTTAAAAAAAAATTTTTTTTAAAAATTTTTTTAAAAAAATTTTTTTCTAAAATTTTTTTTTAAATTCAAAACTTTTTATTAATATTCTTTCCTATACATATTAAGACAGTATACGTGGATGATCATCACTATATATATATATATATATATATATATATATATATATATATAAAAGGCAAGATGTTTGTGTGTTTGTCTGTTTTTTCAGCACTTTTATTTTACTTCTTGCTTCGAGTTTGGCTCTATGTATGTATAATTGTAGTTCTTAGTCTCAGGCAGGATACGATTTTCTCAGAGGACTTATTTAGCCTTTAAAATTCAGTTCACGACGAAAAAAGCTTATTTGATATCGATACCAGGTAATCAAAATTTGAATTACATCCATTCAGTTTTTTTTTCAGTCTACGGTTTTGCTTTAACTGGAAATAACTATTGCTTTTTAAACTTTCGTGCCAACGTCCAAAGAGTCTGAGCTCCAGGACCACGGATTAGTTTTAAAGCTTTCATTACACCCGAGCAACGCCGGGCTATACTGTTACTATATATATATATATATATATATATATATATATATATATTTGTAAATGAGTTTTTACAAAACCTAAGTTTCTACAATGTGGGGTATTCAGGCTGTTTGCAATAACTGATTTTACCCTTTTTTTAAGAACGTTCACGTAACGGGTATTTTTTTTCGAACGCACATGTAAGGGCTACTTTTACTGAACGCACACGTAATGGGGTATTTTAGAAACCGCAATCTTCAAAATTAGGAGAGATTATAAAATCTTCATCCATGGTTGCATGAACCTAATAGGTATATTATGGTATGAGCTTCTGAACATAATATATATATATATATATATATATATATATATATATATATATATATATATATATATATATAGGAAATTTATTTATATCATCCATCTAGAAAAAGTTGCTAAATGATTTTCTGTAGACACGTTCTTAACTACGGCCTGAAACACCAAATCTAGACGTACATTGTTTTGTTATGCGGATCATATTTCATTTCAATATCCTACAAATGTGCATTCACTAAACCTTTTATGTCTTTTTCTAGTTGGTTTTGCTTTGAATATATTTTGTTTAAACATGCGAAAATAAATTCGTCTTTCCATTTACATGTAATATTCTATGGCGACAGCTGGGATGTTTATTAATTCATGATAAAATTACATCAGCTTTAATATTAGATTATTCTGTCTGAATCACGAGTTTTTTTTTCTGCTTTAATAAAATTTGTCCTTATCCCTGATTTTTATGTGTACTTGGTTATCTATGTACTGTGGATCCATTCACGTCTATTTTTATGTTTTTAGCTTTGATAGGAAATTGTTTCTGTATTATTATTGCCGGCTGTAATCGATGGTATGAAGGCAAAATTATCCCCAAATGTACAGAAAATTCTTCTGGTGCACGCTTTGATTTTTTTCCAAGTAAATAAAATTGAATATGTCTCGGTCTTTTACACATTCATTCAATTCTTCTATGAAAATCAAGGTACTATTGCAATTTTAATACATTCCTTTTGTTCATGAACACTGTCAGTTTTTTTTTAATAAATTTTTAATTTGTTATTGTGTTATGGGTGCTCAACTTTGTCTAGCATAAATACAATACGTCAATCCCTGAAGCATATTGGCTACAGCTGTTTAATACAACGTCGTGTACTACACGAACAAATAACTGATGTTGATTTCACAAAGTCTCACAGTGAATAGTAAAAAATTGTCTTGCTCAAATAAGTCTCGATTTCTTCTCTGACATGCTTACGTTAGAGTAAAATATTCATTTAAAACCATGAAAATATTCGAGCTCGCTGTAATCTAATGATATTAAGAAAAGAATTGATATATATTTAAATAGTTCATGCCATTAAAATATATGTTTTAATTTCAACAACATACCTTGATTATTTTAGCGGATGTGCGTTGTGGTACAGTGGATATCGGCTCGGAACGAGAAACCGGTGAGCCGAGTTCGAATTCCAGTTGAATCTATTGTATTCACTTACGCGCAAATACCCTTGGGAAAGGTATTAATCCGTCTCTTCCTTCCATTTATGGGTTAAATGGAGACATGATCGTCCAAGAGTGTATCACGTATGCTCCTTAAACTGACTGACCTTGATTATAGTGTCTAACGACGGTGCTCAATTCATGATTGAGTTCCACTCAATCTACAGCCTTCACATCTAAAAAGACAACTATTGTATTACAAAGGAAAAAATAATTGCATGTTCGATCATTGTACGCAATAAATAAAATTATTAAATATATAAAAATATGTAACCAGCTAAGCAGTATTTTTTTTTATATTTAAACGCTTTTATAGTACAAGCTTAAATTAAATAGAAAACGCTTTGTGCAATAGGGAAGAACTCCTCTGAACTAATACTATGAACGTGTTTAACGGAAAGACACATAAAGGAAATATTACGGCGATCAAAAAGTGACTAAATCCTAGCCGCCTGATCAGGACTAATAATATTGCAGATTATTATTTGGACTTTTTTCAAGGAGATCAAGATAAATTGCAGCGGTTACGCACCATAAGTGGCAGCAATAATCCACCCTTAGTAGTTTTATAGATATGTATTTAAGATTGTGGAGATATAAAAAGCGAGAGAGAGAGAGAGAGAGAGAGAGAGAGAGAGAGAGAGAGAGAGAGTTTTGCATATTTGCGTTTTATTATGTATGCGTTTCACTACGGAGCGTTGCTACTACAGCTAATATATCTTTGTTTAAAGGTCTTCTCTTTCTCAAAGAATTGTATTTAATATTTCAAAAACTATAATCTATTTGCGAGAATGTTCAAACTAATTATGTTAAATGTTAAATAAATTAATTATACAAAAGATTTGATTTGTAAAAATCGCACAAATATGGTCAAATATTCCCGAAAAAACTGAAAATCTTTTTCTTTTTTTACCCGTCGATATTATTAAGAAAAAATGATAATGTGAGTTTAAATTTAGATTTACTGAAGTCAAATAAATATTGATTAATTACTATATTTTTCAAATTTTTAATATCGCATTTTAGGAAGGAAAATATTGTTTATCATTTCCTAGAGTGAAATTTAAATTCCTTCAAGAAAAATTATATTCTTGTGATTCTGTCAAAGCTGAAATCGCGTTTGAGTTGGGATTTTTATTAGTTAATAAAGGCTAATAGGGAAATTTTAATTTGGAGCCTGTTTTGCACAAAATGTATCGATTTGTGTGTGAGGCCGATCTTTGCAGAGAAATGTGATTTTTAGTGATACTAAATAAATCTATTAAATTTTTACAGTTTGATACAGAGACCACAGCATATATATATATATATATATATATATATATAAATGGCTATTTTCGTATTAATATTATATCATATTTATATAATAAATTCTAAATATAGTATTTATTTAGAATTTATTACATAAATATGATATAATATTAATACGAAAATAGCCATTTTTGGGACACTACTCATGGTTTATAAGTGATAGTGCTGAGTTATAGTTGAAGAGTTTTAAAAGGTTCAAAACTAGCCACATTCCGTCAATCATGAAGACATTGCTACATATTCTGTAGTGTCCAATGATAATACAGGTAATTTCTATTTTAGGAACATAAGTACAGGATATAAAATAATATTTTTGGCATTAATGTTAATATCTGATTTTAATAGATATCGGTTTTACTAACCGACTATTAGTTTCACTTTACAATAAAATTTAAAATTCACTTTCCCCCAAAAATATATTACATATATTTATTATGAATTAATCTTGGAAGCTACGAATTTTCATTTTTACGTTTAACAAAACATTAGATATAGATTATTGAAATGTTATTCAAATATGAAACAGCCAAACTAGTCAATTGTTGTGTGAGTATCTATTGCACCGATGTTTATTCTGATTTGTATAATATGACGTAGATGTGTCTTCCGTATGAGAGATCGATGATGGTTAAAATTTGTATGCTTGAGTTTATTTTATATATATATATATATATATATATATATATATATATATATATATATAATCTGAACAGGATAGGAAAGAAGAAACGAAGAATTTTCATTCTATCGAATACTGTATAATAACGATGTTTGTTAGAATTTTGGAAATGTTTTAAAAAAATTCTCAGCTAAAAAATGAATGACCTTTGTGAACAAAAAACAATTTATTCATAAAAGCTATGTCCATTAGTAACATATCTTTATATAAACCATCTGAAACGATTTAGATAATAAATCTATCGGATTAGAAATAAATCTGTAAGCATTTCCAACCAAAACAATTCTAACCGTTATGTAGAAACAGGAAACCTCCTAACAATAGTTTTAAAGAAATTAATGTTAAAAGAAAACAAATTATGCGAAAGGCAGGGTGAAGCTACCATTATTGTAATCAATGAGTTTCACACAGTAGGTCTGACTAAAATTGATACACGACCACAATATGAGCATATTTTGTGCATGTCAGTGCCGTTATAACAGCATTAAGGGCGCTTAGGAAAACAAATACACTGGGTCACCTACGACAACCACACACAGGAATGAAAAGTAAATGGCCGATAATATTAAACATACAGGCTGTACTTTTCACCGTGAGAACAATTTGGACAATACACTAAGCTATAAAACACTGTTATACACAGTAAGCCACAAATAAATTATTTAATTACTAAAAGCATATTGTAACAATCGTTTGTAACATTATATTTCATGGAATAACTTTATTTATGGCTTGAAGTCAGTCTTCTTCAGTAATAGAATTTAATTTTCCATGTACATAAGTGAAAGACGTTTGAAACTATTCTAACCCAGTGTGTTCGAAGCAGATTTTTTTATAAGATTCCGTGTGGCAAAAGAACGTTCTTCTGTAAAGTTGGTCGCCATCCTGCACATGAACATTCTAAGTGCAACTTCAACATTCGGGAATACAGATTTTAAATTGTCTTGAATTTTTTTTTCTGTATACTGCAGAGAGAACCACACAGTTTTTATCAAGAACTATGTTGTACTTTTCATGCTCACATTCATTTAACAGTTCGTCAACCTTCTGGTCATTATGATATGTAATTAGCCAGATGTTAACAATTTTTTGGTGCATCAGAAGCAATGGTTCTCAACCGACTTATAAAAGAAAACAGATTTCCACTCTGTGAATAAGCGTCTCCACATTATGTCGGTTGAAAGATTAGATTGTCCAGAATGGATTGCTTGTACATTTTGCATTTAATGAGAAATATCTTTCTTCTGTTTCATCAAGACTTTAAAGACGCACTCATCGTTGTTGTTCGTGTTTACCTATCACTGTGAATATTAATTAAACAAATATACCTGGCTTTGAATTTATATTCACTAAATTTTCTCTTTACTTTATCGAAAATAGTTTTTCATAGACTAAACAATATTTGTGGCAAGACAGATATTCACATCCTTTCATTGCAAGAACTTTCTCATTTGGTGGTAATTTCTAGCATATCATTTTAAAGAATTGTGAAAAAAGATGATTGTATATTCTCTATTTTTCAACCATTACTTCTGCCGCTCGCCTTGTAAACACTTGCTGTTAATTGTCATCTGATAATAATCCAATGCATGTTTAATTTTCTCCAACCACCATATGGAGCATAAACTCCGTCAAACTGTGGTAAGCATCATGTGTCAGACATGGGCTTGGCCGAGAAATATTTATCTTGAGAGCATCTAGTCAATCCATTTCAGCAACTAGCAGAACCAACGAAAAATGAATGTTGGTGTTGAACAAAGTCAAATAAATTTTCAGTCAGTAGACAAAATATTGCTGGTTTTACTCACCAATTTCTATCTTGATTCATTACAGAATGAATACACGCAAGAAATATCAATTTAATGAAACCCTGCATGCAATCTAGTATATAATCCAGGCACATTTAAGGTATTATTGAATAACTAACTACGGTAGCTGAATTGTCGCATATTATTCCCATTAGGAAATCCACAACAGTGTTTGTTAAATATCTTGCTTCAGAGATAGAGATGACATCAAGATACGTTCCACAAGTCCACAGCCTTTAATATATTGAACAGTAAATATCAGTTTTTTTCTGCGTGTGATATATCTGAGGTGGATCTACATATATTGAATAATATTTTGACTATTATTTCTTCAAGAATTGTACAAATAAACTCTTGTCCCATTAATTCAATACATTCCACACAAATATTTGCAGATTTATATGAAGGATTCCCTGTTTCAGTATTTTCATATATTTTCTGATGTTTCTCTAAGTATGTTCAAATTCTCTCAGCATCTGTAGTATATCTAAATAACTGTCATTGTTGCTGACCGAATAATCTGTTTTCTTCACGAAATGGCAAACATCTGACTTAGAGAAACTACACATGTCAACACTTTATGCTAATATTCCTCCTCTGAGAAATGTTTCTCAAGTAAAAACTACGCTTCAAATTTGTTCATGCCTTATAAAATAAGCTGACACGCTTTTTCGATGTTCTTCTCTATTTTCCTGTTCTGCAATGACATTGCAGTTCTTCTCGTCATTGAACCCCAGTGGAGCAAATGGAGATTTTTTCTAGGACAATAGGCGACACACAAAACGCTTCAAACGATCTTCAGGTAATGAATAGAGTAGTCATTCATGTTTTATATATTCGCCGTTCCGAGGTTCCCGTTTAAACACCTAGTTTGATAAATACCTTGCCTGCACATTCTCTACTCCAACAGCTTTTTTTATATTCTGCGTGTGTTTGAAAAGTTGCTGAAATGATTCTGATGAAAACCGACTACAAGCTTAATAATCTACTGTGTTAATACTATTAATATTTTCGCAGGCTCCGGATCTGTTTTTTGGATTTCAAGCTCCTTTATTGTAACAGATTAAGACTATTTCTTTTGTAAGTTCTCATCAGCAAAAGCAACAGGTAATGATGGTAAATTTGAATGAAAGTATGTGATATGTAGAAAGAATTGTTTTAGAAGTAGATGAGTTATCAAGGAACATTACTAGTAGTTGACTTTGCAGGAATGTATGCTGATGTGGATACTCCATATGAACAATATCTGTGATTGCGCCTGTATTGAGACACGAAGATAATTTGAGAAAGTTTCCTATTTTTTACTTCTCTGCAGCTCTGTTTTTTTATATGCTACACTCAAAATATTACGTTTTATTTCTTCTAAAGTTGTTATTGACTTGAAAATATGTAAGCTAAATATTTTGTATTTAGTCTCATATTTTATACAAGTGTGCGTGTAACAAAAAGTAAATATTTAAAAACTATGCTTCCATGATAAACATGTCTTTCCTCTAGTTATACGAAGAGTATTTATTTTTAAAACAAACTCTCTACTATTTGATGAGTCACAAAACTGAGAAAAGCTAGACCCGGATTTTAGCTTATGGCATAGCAAGGGTAAATAATAGCGCCCGAGACACATCTACATATCGCTCTACATTAAACACATTTCTTAAACTATGGATTCATATATAATGTATAAATATACCGATAATTATGGCATTTTTGTTAATAGTACAAAGTTGATGTAATTTTATTTTTGCTTTTTTTATATCTGAATTGATGTATACATCAAAATATAAAGCTAGTCGCAATAACACTGATATTTTATAAAAAAAATTGTTGACAAAAATAATTCATCAAAAGAAAACGATATTTTCAAAAAGCACAAATACACAGTCAGTTTTATAAAAACAATACTGAAAATAAATATAAATTACTTTTCGTTGCTTTATTGCGAAATGAATATCGAATGATAAGATTATTGTTTTAGCTAAGACAGATGAATTGTTTGTTTTTAATTTGGAATAAACTTCAAAGCTTACGAGAAAAGCTTTTTTATTCATGGATGAGACAAAATGACAAAAAAATCTACAGAAAACGAGAATAAAGAATACTACCAACGAAAGATATAAAAGAAAACAAGAAATTAAAACAAATAAAACATTAATCTTTTTGCTTATAAAAGTGAATAATTAAATATATTACAATTAAACATCTAAATTAATATTAAAATGTTCAACAAGAAATTTAATATTTAAATCAACTCAGAGTAAAAAAATGATAATAATATCTCCAAGTGAAAGTCACACTATATTAGTCACAAATATTAAAAAAGTATAAAGTGAGAATTTTACTAGCGTATCTGTATAAGATGACCCCTTGGATGAGTTCAACCAACCTTCCTGACATTCGGTCTATTCCGCCCATGCTGGAAGTCCTTTCCTGTCGTTCCTGTATTTAATACCATGGTGAACACTCGGACCCATTCAACTATCGCCCTATCAGCCTTCGACCTATTTTCGGGAAGGTGTTCGTGGCCATTATTAATGCTGAAATAGTTCAGTATCTTTCTGCCCATAAACTCTTCTCCGACAGGCAGTATGGCTTCCGCTTTTTCAGGTCCACGGCCCACATGCTAATGACCATTACGGAGTACACGTTTCAGGCCCTCGATATAATGAAGGTCGTCCTACTGTACAAACACCCTACTGTACAAACACTGTTGTCCCTCAGGACTCTATCCTAGGCCTGACGCTCATCCTTATTTTCATAAATGACCTCCCAGATGAGATAAAGTGCCAGGTAGGCATCTACGCAGATGACACCACAATTTACTCCTGCATCAGTGAGAATCCATGCGTGACGGACAAACTTAATCTTGCTGTTGATCTTGAGAGGGATCTACACTCTGTGGTGAATTGGGGTAAGAATGGCTTGTAAATTTCAATGTGTCTAAGACCAAGCTGCTGTCTCTCAATCATCACAGCAAACTCTACTGCCTCCCATAAGCATGTCATCTGCCGAGTGTGCCAGGATGAAAATTAGTCTCTAGTAATACTTCTAAATCAACAAAAGATATTAACTGAAATGTTCAAAATATTGGCCGGCTGTAAGATCCATTAGAAAATATTTTCTAAGTTCGTACAAACTCGGATGAAAAGATTTTCAATGAAAAACCATTTCCTTACGTTAAACTTCCAGTTATGAACTTTTAAAAGCTTTAACCATTAAACCATCAGACGGAACAATTCACCTGACTAACCCGAAAAGATCAAAACTATATTAGGGTAATCGCCAGATCTTTCCTACCTAAATAACTTAATCCTCTATATGAATATGTGTGTACATCTGGTTGTTTGTTCTTTCGTTTCTTCTAGCTTATCAATATATTTCAGTTTATTTATAACTAGCAACTATGTTAAGATTATATATCTATTTTTGTGGTTCTAAATTATGATTTACTGATAAAAATATTAATAACTAAACTATAGCTGGGAGAGATGTGCATTAATATATTTCACAAGAAAATTTATTTGCGTGTAAATGAATATAGTGAAATGAACGTTATTTGGAACTCAGCTTTCTTATTAAGTCCAAATCATTATCAATTACACCCTCCGCACAGCTAATTTTACGGTGCCTGGTATTCCCAATCAGATACCATCTAAGAACTGACCTAACCTAGACGTTACTTAAGTGCATATTATGTACAGTTGTAGGAGTTTGCGACAGAGGTGTCCAACCAACCATTACGAATTTACACACGCTAAAACACACACACACACACACACACACACACACACACACACACACACACACACACAGATATATATATATATATTAAAAATAATAATTTAGAACATGTACAAGCAACAATCTACTACAAAAGTGTACAATTTGTTTCGGTATTGAAAGAAAAATGTCTCATCAGCTCGGTAGTAATGATTACTAACCACCTGATGAGAAATTTTTCTTTGAATGTTGAAACAAAATGTACAATTTTGTAGTAGGTTGTAGCTTGTACATGTTCTAATATGATTTATATTAAATAATAATTGCTTTTTCTAGTTCATCAGCTTCCTTTTTCGCCCTATAGAACTTCCTTCCATATAGTTGTTTTCCTGACTTCTATAACCTCCAAAAATGTAAAAATGTCAATTCCTATACCTTATCCCCTTAAATCTAGACTTTTCCACATCACTCTGTGTATCTTATTTTTTTTTCATTTCTCTCTACCTTCGTAACTGTCTTCACTCCTGTGTTCATATCCTTCTCTTGCCGTTTCTCTTTCTCCCAATGTAGCTGCTTCGTCTTTGATTTCACACTTTTCCTGTTTAGAATTTTAACTCACACATGTAGCTCCATGCACATCAGTGGCGGTACTACCTTGTTTGTGTGAAATCATTAAAAAAAATATTGAACACTGTTTTAAATTAATGTTTTGAAGGTTGTAATTATTTTGTTCTTTTCTTTTTTCATAGGGATATATATATATGTACAAAATATGTGCGTGTTTAATATATATATTAAACAGTTATATATCAGATTTAAATTATAATTAAATTAAACTAGAAAATAGTTTTATTAGAAAGCGCTAAATACATGTTTGAAGGGAAATTAAGCCATAACTTTAGGTTTTTCAGGTTTGCGAGTTCAGCCAATTAGGCTACCATACTTTCGAGCTTTTCCTTTTCGTCAGGCGATTGTATTCAATACAACATTCAACAATTAAAAACAGATAGGCAAAAAACAGAATCTGTAAACTTTTAACTTTATATTTATTTGAAAACGTAATTATATTTTACGCATTCTTTCTAAGTACTCTCAGAGTAACAAATGCTTTTGGTTAATAAATCATTCAACAGAACTTTCACTAATTAGGTTTGGAACAAATTTCATCACTTGGTAATCTCTCATGAGACAACACAGGAATGTGACCAGTCACAAGAGATGCAATATGTGAGGCATGAATAATTCCTTTAATCTTGAAAGACTTCTGATTTGCATATGCAGAGGCTTATATACAGGTGCGATGGGAAAATGTCGCCATTTTATATTTTAATTCCCCGCATGGGTGTTGTTTGTTTGTGATTTTGTCGACTGCACGACAGTATAGTGGGATCAACTGGATAACCTCTGTAAGGAAATGTGCACCATGACGCAGTTCATTCTGCATGGAAATTTAGAAACAGCATTGATACTGCAGCGGAATCTGAATTCAGAACATTTGAATGTGTCTAGGTATCATTCTGTACTGAGAATTCGGGAAAGATTCCGATGAGTTTAATTGTGATGTTGTTTTGAGTGATCAATAGCAATGGCGACGTTATGATTACAATCATCGTCCGACAGTTTGACAGACTGTACACTTGTGGCCTACATAAATTGCTTTTAAAAGTAGTTATAACTTAATTCAATAGAGCGGCGGCTGTCGGATGATCTTTTGTCTGGCAACAGGAATATGCAGCATGTCAGACAAGTAGGAGAACACAGTCAATTTTGTCAGGCAATTTCTGCAATCACATCAGCCCTTACTTCTTGTCACATAACTCCCCAGAGTAAATCTCCGTTGTCTATTACGTGTTGTGGGCAGTTGAACGAAAGACAACTTACACAATATAACCCTCTAGAAAAATTGCAAGCGGTTATGAAATCGTCTAGACGATGTGTTTGAGACCAATGCTGACTTTTATTAATTAAACATACTGTTTACTATTTAAGATGTTTTTAGATAATTGTAAATATATCTGCTAAAATGAAATGTGTGCGTTAGTTTAAGTTTTGTCTATGTTAGACGAAAATTCATTCATCCCACCCTGTATATGTAATACAAAATGCATCATCATTATTTAAACAAATTTCTCTAGTGAAACATAGCTATCTGCTGCATTTTCAGTTTCATAAATGTAGAGATGAATTTGGATGTCGTTTTATATCAAGTGAAAAAAAATCTCCTGAAATTTTACATTTCTGTAGTTTGCAGTTTTCCCCTTCTCTTGATAAAAATCTATACCACCTGTTCGGAATGGATTCTTTGTTTATATATGTTATTTCTTATAAAATCTAAAAACATCATGAACAGAGAATAAAAAGACAATTCTTACCGAGAATTGCATAGAGGAAAGCAAATATCGAAACCAGCTGCCCGCTAAAAATACAGCATCGCGATCAGTCAGAGTTCCAAGACTAAAATATTTTTTCGAGCTCAAAAATTTTAGTCTTGCTTAGTTAATTGTGCATAGTATTATTTAATGCACCATAAATTATACAGAATAAGGAGGGTAAAAAGTCTGTAAATGAAAATCTCTAATATGTTTAGGCATATGAAACCACATATCTCTCAGTGGTAAATGATAAAACATTTTACTATGAAGAATAATGTGGACTATATTTCAAAGATTTAGATTCCATATTTATCTGTCTTATGGAGTGAAGATTTGCGTAGGTATCATATTAAAAAATATTGCTTCATTATTAATTGCGTATACGTCACTTCTATACGTTTTATGTTTCGTTTTTGAAATTTATATTTCTATGTCTACAATAGGTCTATGTTCTGACGTGTCTGGTATGTTGACTCTGTTATATACTTAGAGATGCTTGATAAAATTCAAAGATTAAATTGCAATGGCCTGGAATCTCTGCTTTTGCGAACTTATTGATTTCAGCGCAGAACAATGCGGTTTTATGAGGTGACACTGCGTGATAGCGCGAAATGACAACAAAACCATGTAGTCAAATGCAATGTAATATGTTATTTCCGGATTTAAATTTGATTTTATTGAGTGTTGGTTGTTTAGATTTGATGTACGTTGCCTCCAATATCTGCAGGTTCCTCTTAGTGTGTGTATGAATAAGGATCACAGTATTGTTGACCATAATCTGTCTGATATTACCTACATGTTTATGCTTTTCAGAGAAATGTTGTTTAATAGTACTCTGATCAGAAAGATGACATGTAAATCTACGACAGAGCGTGGGTTGTATTAAAACCAATATATGTACTAGGTTTTTTATTAGTATCAGAGATGCAATCTATGAATGGGCATGCAAACTGGTACACTACATTGGTTTTTTGTAGAAAATTTGGTTTCGTGCTTGTTGGGTTAATATAGACGATGAGGTCAATTATTTTAAATTTTTTATAATATATAATGAGTTTAATTTGATTATTACTTTCCACTGGTTTAATATTTCTACGTATTATGTTCTTGAGAGTTTTTTCATCTTGTTTCTAATTATTATGTATTTGCTTGCAATAGTGTTATGTTTATTTTGATGTAAACTATTATTATTAATATTACCATTATTGTTAGAGCTATTTTTAATTTTGATGAGATACATTTTAATTTGTTGATCAATAACGGAGTTAGGAAATACATTATTGACTAGTGTTTGCTTAATGTTTTGTAATTATTTATAAAATATAGATTTGGAAGAAGATATCATTTGTGTACGTCGAAGTAAGATTTTTATAACAGCTAACTTATATCATTAGGGGCATTCACTATCATAATTAAGAAGACACGAATTTATGCTAGTTGGCTTCCTATATATATATATATATATATATATATATATATATATATATATATATCATAGTATTTCCAATATATATGTTTTCATCATCTTTAGGATTCTCCAAGGGTGAAATCGAACACATATATATCAGGGATTTCGTTAGACATTTATTGGTCTTGGGGCATTGGTTAGGGTTTCTACAGTTACAAAGATGGTTATTATGAGGCGGACTGGTGATCTAATTAAAATTAAAATTTAATAGAAAAAATCGGTGTCCAAACTATGATCTAATTAAAATTTAAAATTTAATAGAAAAAATCGATTTCCTAAATCCAAAATTAAGATTAAATATACAAATTTAGATTAATTATAAAAACTCTGTACAGAATAAGCATCCTACCCCTAAGCTGTTACTCTAAGAAATCCCAAAGGATATAGTCTAATCACAAGAAAATAAAAACTAACATTCTTGCTGCTAATGTTAAATCTGTCTAGAAACTCAAAAAATCATTAATCAACCATATTCACTACCCACACCACTTTCTTCAAAATTCTAACGGTCAATCCACTGAACTTGTTCCCCTATCATTAACCCCCGCCAACATCCAACACACAATTGAACAAGTATAAGAACAGAAATGGAAAATGAAAAATTTAATAGAGAAAATCGGTTTCTAAACTGTGATTTAATTAAAATTTAAAATTTAATAGAAAAAATCGACTTCCAAAATAAAATATAACATTAAATATACAAATTCAGATTAATTATAAAGACTCTGCCTGAGTAAAAAAATATTCTGTACAAAATAAGCATCCCACCCACTACTTTCTCTTTGAAGAAATCCAAAGTATATAGTCTAGTCGCAAGATAATCAAAGCTTACATTCTAACTGCTAATGTTAAGCCTGTCTAGTAAACTAAAAGACTCTCTTTAATCAACCATATTCACTACCCACACGAATTTCTTCAAAATTCTAATGGGCAATTCACAAGAATTGTTCACTTATCAATAACGTCACAAATATCCCGCACACGACTGACCAAATATAAGAAAAGAGGCTTTCTAATCCTGTCCACACCGCCGGATGAGACATTGAAGTTTCAAAGTTTCAAAGTTTCCAAACAAATCTACAGTTTGTTGTATATATATATATATATATATATATATATATTTATATATATATATAAAATATGTACATGTTCTAAAATATAATTCATAATAAATATTAACAGTTCTATATATCATATATTGATCACTGTTTTAAATTAATGTCATGGACGTTGCAAAAAATTTTTTCTTCGTTCTATATTCACTGGGATAAATATATATATATATATATATATATATATATATATATATATATAAGCAATATATACAGACATACATATATATATATATACATACATATATACATATATATGCACATGCATACATATATACATACAGATATACATACAAACATTTTTATATATCCATATATATACAAATATATATATATAAACAAATATATATATATACATATATATACACATACATACATATATCTATATACGTACATACATATATATATATACATATATATATATATGTATATACATAGATATACATATATATACATACATATACATAAAATTACATATATATACATATATATATACATACATATACATATATATACATACATATACATATATTTACATATATATATATATATATACATACATATATATATATACGTACATATACATATATATACATACATATACATTCAAACACACACACACACACACATATATATATATATATATATATAATCATTTCAACCCAAACAAGGTATTCCACTGCCACTATTGTGCAAAGGGTTACATAGGGGAATATGATGATAAAGTGTGGTTAGATATAGAAAATATCAGAAGCAGGATGATAGACGGGTAGTGATAACGAGGATGAGGTCTGGGTAGATGGTTAGAGTGTATGAGAGAATAGATGCGAATTAGTGTTTTAGGGGGTGTCTATTGACCTTAAATTTAAACTCCTGGAGATTGTAGCTGTCGAGGAAGCAAGCATGTGGAAGGAAATTCCACAGGCAGGAAGTGCCAAAAAGAAGCATTTGGAGTAGAATTTGCGGTTACATTTTATCGGTTTCACTGTAAATGTGTGGGACCTAGTTGCTAATATAGTATAATGTTCAAATTTTTGCCTAGGGGACACCAGTTATCTAAGATCATAGGAGCAGAATCTGTGAAAGTATTTATAGAAGAGGCACAGGGCAGCAACCTCATGCCGGTACAGATTTACTGCAGGCGGTCTGCCAGGTCGGTATCGATCATATTACAGACTCTCCGTTTTATTTTGTCAAAAACCCCGAGTAGAACAGCAGGGGCACCCGACCAAATGTGGCTGCAGTATTCAATGCACGGGCGGATGGTAGATTTATATATGTGTAAGATAGATTCAGACGGAAAAAACTTCCGGGCCCTGCACAGAGAACCGACTTTCATAGCAGCAGATTTAGCAATGGATTCCACTTAATGTCCGCTAAATGTGTGAGGCCATGGAGACGTAGTATTTTAATCTCTGGTAGGCAAGTCTGTTCCATGCTAATAGAAGGTAGATGTGATTCTCTTTGATGGTTAATTGATAGCAGCTTCGTTTTGTTAGCATTAAAATTTACTAGCCATTTCTTACACCAGTCCACTACTGATTGAATGTCCTTTTCAACCTCGGCAGCGAGGTTCGCTTTATCGCCCACACCAGATTTTTTATCAATGCGAGAGTAAACTGTGGTGTCATCGATGTACAAAAGTACTTGGGATCTTATGGCATCGGGGAGATCATTGAGGTAGACAGAAACAGCGTAGGACCTAGGATAGAGCCTTGAGGGACACCCGCTTTCGTATGGTAGTTATGGGAGGGATGTCTGTTTAATACCACCTTCAATGTGCGGTTAGAGAGGAAAGACTGTTTTAGGTCAAACAAATGTTTAGTTATACCATAGCTCCGCAGTTTGCGTAGAAGGCCAGCATGCCAGGTTTTGAGATATGCAAGGCAACGGTTCGGGTTCGCCATTCTTGTCAAGAGCCTGGTATATATACTCGGTGATGGACCTTAGCATATCAGCAGTAGACCTTGTGAAGCGGAAACCATACTTTTTGCCCGAGAGGAGCTTGTGGGTTGTGAGATACTGAACCTCCTCGGCGTTGATAATAGCTTCGAACAAATTGCCAAAGATCGGAAGAAGGCTGACAGGGCGGTAATTTGCAGGGTCCGAGTGTTCTCCAGTGTTCTTAAATATAGGAACTACAAAGGAAGACTTCCAACAGACAAGAAAGCAGGAAGCAGATAGGCAGAAGTTGTAGAGCTTAGAAAGGACAGAGGAGAGTTCAGGGGCACATTTCTTCAAGACAATGATTGGGATTCCGTTCCTTACGCTCGCTTTGTGAAGGTCAAGTTTTGAGATTATATTAGAGACCAGCGAGCGTGTAATGTGGATGTCATTCAGTTCAGCTTCTATATATATATATATATATATATATATACGTTAGGAGATTCAAGAGTTAAAACGATATATATATATATATATATATATATATATATATATATATATATATATATATATATCGTTTTAACTCTTGAATCTCCTAACGTCATGTAGGCAATTTCAATAACTAAGCAGGGCAGTTGTAATAGGGCTCAGTTTAACCGGATGAAATATGAAATAAAAAAATTATCCCTAGACCTGTACAGTGGAAAAAGTACTATCATTGTCGATTAAAGGAAGGGTTCGGTTTCTTCAGAAAAGCATAATAGCCAAAAGCTTGGGACAACAACAGCACAGATGAAGGCAATAACTTGGACGTGAAAAGCGCAAATATGTTCTGACTACATTACATTGATTCATTTGAATCCCTATCAAATTTTACAAATGACCGCATCAGTATATGCAGCCGGAATTAATATATAACATCTAACTGACAAACAGTTCTTGAAAAATAAGAAACTATATTATGAAATAAAAACTGTGAGATATGGATTTGTATAAATACGTTCTTCATATATTGGAAATAACTGTTATTCGCAAGAGTCAACATGAACGAAACTCTCATAAGATTTCACTTACAAAATAAATAACATTTACTTAGAGTTAAACTACGTGTTATTATTCTGTACTTCCATTTTTCTGCTTTTTCTTTTTTGTTATTCTGTACATTTTGAAGCAGATGTAAATGTTGCAAGCGAATATATGTGCGCAGTATTATCATCTAGTTAGAGGGACATATAACGCAAAGTAGTTCATGAATAAGACATATATATATATATATATATATATATATATATATATATAGAGAGAGAGAGAGAGAGAGAGAGAGAGAGAGTGAGTGAGAGAGAGACATAGAGAGTGAGAGCCAGATAGATAGATAGATTTCTTATTTATGAACTATTTTGTGTTATAACATATATGCGTTTCATATACAACATATATATTAGCAAATGTTTTTTCTCTATCCACGCACATATAATGAATAAAATACAATATATAATTCATGCAATAATAAATATTCCGGTGTTGACGCACATATATATGTATGTGTCGAGAGAGAAAGAGAGAGAGAGAGAGAGAATGAAGAGAGAAAAATAGAAGAAAACTTGAAACAACTGAAAAGAAATGAAGTCGTAAGAGTCAATACGTAACCATACCATATGTTATTTACACTCGTAAATGTATTGATTTTTGACACCTAGATACGTATTATAGGTTAACCTTGTGTTAGAACTTCGTGTTAGAAATTCGTGTACATTCGTCATATCCTGTCTATGTAAGAATATCTAATGTAACTACAAGTTACACATTTTCAGAAAGATTTTACCCATCTACTACAACAAGGACCTAAGACATTTTCAAGAAACCAGCTCACAGTCTAAACATATTTATCTTTCGCCAATATTCTTACAGTTAAAGTGGTTCATATCAAAGTAGGATGAATGGACAGCAGATCAAGTTTCTGGGATAAAAGCTAACAATATCACGTTAACATTAAAACACAAAACATCCTCTGACGCTTACACGTGTGTATGTATATATATATATATATATATATATATATATATATATATATATATATATATATATATATATATTAACATTGTGAAGATTATGTGTTTTAGTTTCCTTTCTTCAACATACGGTCAGTTCTGGAGTGACGGGGTGTAACCTTTTCTATTTTTTCTCATATTATGTCTTTTGCGGTGGTGTAGGATGAAATTTGCCGTATGATGAAATTTGTTTGGCGTTGAAAATATGACCTCATCCGTGATTGCGTCATATTTTATCACATGCAAAACTCTTGTCTCGATTGTCGATCAGTTGTCCGACGGCAATTCTCTGCGATTGACGTTACTCCAAGGAATCTTACGAAAATTGTAACGATGCATGAACACACAGAAAAACCTTACAGAGGGATCGCCGATCTTGTGGGTGTCATCCTAGGAACTATCAGTCATGGCATCAAGGCAAAAGAAACTGCGGTTAGAACACAAGAAAAACGCCAAGAGACGATGTATATGTGAACAGGGAAGTGAGAAATATCCAATAAGACATTATTCGTTGTTGATTTGCAAAGATTTGCTTATATCCAAATAAAGAGAACCAACAACTTCAGAATCCTGAGTTCTCCGCCATTTACTTTCTAAAAGAGTTCAATGCAACGTAGTGCGTTATGTACATCAATCTGTTTTTTTACCTAAAAAAATTTACAGATCGGCATGGAAATTTCGATGTTTAGGGATTTAAAGTTTATATATCATCATTGTTTGCTTAATAAAGATATAATATGGAGTTCGGAGGGAGAAAATATGGATCATATGGGTGTGTTTAATTTAAATAATTAGTGTGAAGGTCTACATTAAAAATGTAAAACATAGATTAGAAGCTAGGGAATGTGGAGTAAAACTGTCACATTTACGGCTAGACTGCATACTTCTACTGAGAGGTATACATTTTAGTTTCGAAGAAATGATATTAAATTTATATGTATCCCTGCTCTTGCTAGAATTACAATGTGTTAAGAATACATCATGAATTGATACAGAAATGAAATCTGAACACACACACACACACACACACACACACACACACTCACACATACACACACACACACACACATACACACACACACATATATATATATATATATATTTCATACCTGAATCATATTTAGAACAGTTCTAAAATAATTTGTTTTTAAAACAAAGAGCAGAGATTCACATAACACTAGGAGTACTTTTCTTATCTGCAATGTATACTTCTTACTGGAAGTAAGAAGTTTAGCCGTAAATATGACATTTTTTTCTTTAACATCTAAAATAAAATTTAAATTTTCAAATCAACCTTCATTCTGATTAACGAATTAAACAAATATATACAATTTCTGTCCTCCTTCATACTAACACTTTAATAAGCAAATATATTGTTTTCTATTTCTATTTCTAAATCATTTTTACCTAAGTCGTAGCCTATTGCCTGATGACGAGATAAAATCTTTAAATCTCGAAACATTGGAATTTCTGGGGCGAAATGTAAAATAATAAAATAAATTGTATATATATATATATATATATATGTGTGTGTGTGTGTGTGTGTGTGTGTGTGTGTGTGTGTGTCTGCATGTGCGTGTGTGCATGTGTGTGTGTGAATCTGTATTTTAATACGTTTGTTATACATTATGAACAACCAAAATTATTTGACATAAAACAAATTTTATTATATTACACCAAAAACGAAAATATCTTTTTAAAAATTGTAACATTTTAATTTTAATTTTATTTTATAATTTTTTCTTTTTAATTTTTTTTGAAGAAATATTTTTTTGATTTTTATTATCATAAAAAATTAAATGACTGTTTTATTGCAATAAAATCTACTTTATTTCAATTTTATTTTTCGTTAATAAAAACATCATTTGCATTTTATTTTTGAAAAAGCACAATATTTCTTTTTTCTGTTCCTTCACTTTTATTTTTGAAAATTTTTTGGCAGAGACGAATATTACATCATGGTACCATTTTCTTTATTTTGCGTTGCCCTTTTTTCTTTCTCTTTTTCTTTTTCGTTTTCCATTTTATGTAAGTATCTCTTTCTTCCAACGCTTAACTGGCATATCTTTCGATGGCTGTCTTGAAGAGATTTTTCTACGTCATTTTCCCACATTTTTGTTGTTTTTCTCCTCTTTTTTACTTTTTCCATTTTTACCCTTTACTTACGTTCCTGTAACACGCTTAATTTTGATTTCTTAACATAAATGTAATTTAAAAGTCATTTTCAATAATCGTGTTTTGAAACCTTTTTGTCATTTCTCTTTTTCCCCCTTTTTCCCTACTCTCTTTATCAATGCTTCGTCGACAAACTTCTAAAAAATTATACTCTCTCTTTTAACACTCCTCCCACTATCCTTTATGATATTGTCTCATTTTTTCTTTCATGTCAATTTCCGAGTATGCTTTTCTTTGAGTAAATAATTTTAAACGGTATTTGCATAATAAATTAATTTTTTGCAGTAGAAGATGTGAGGTATTTCCTCGTTGAATTTGCCATTTGGTATATGTAATTTTTGGATTTTTGTTTGAAATTATAGGTATGTGACTCTGTAAAGAGTTAATGTTGTATACATCGAGCCCAATTTCAGGATCATTTTCTATGTTAATGAAATTATTAATAGTATCTATTTGGGGATTTTATCTTCATGCCATTTTCGATTTTTATATTAATCGAAATCTGCATGGAAACATTGATAATATATATATATATATATATATATATATATATATATATAATCAATGTGTCCATGCAGATTTCGATTAGCCCAAACAAGTCATACAAAAATATCATGTGAAATATTTATATCCTCTCTTGAAATACCCCGTCGATTCACTCGGTGGACATTATCGCCCAACAAGCATTTAATTTTTTATGAATCGCTATGCCATTGCTGGAATATCGGGGAGTTGCTTCCAGTTTTATTTTGTGTTTATCCTAAAAAATAAAAACATGACCCGCTCAGCTTTTTGCAGATAAATTTTGTTTATTCCAAAAGCGTAGCGTGAAAGTGACAAAAACATAGAAGACATGAATCTAATCCAATTGCCAGCGTCTATGACTCTAACCCTTATGCTGAAAGCGTTTTACCATTGTATTATTTTGGCGGGACTTCCCAGTACCCATTTTTCAGTCTTGATAGGTTTTGGAAACCTTTCTTGGTCTTTGTGGATAAAAAAATATTTGGTAAAACCGTTATTATCCAAAGCTCAAATGTGGTAAATCTCACCCTTGTGCATCGCTACTTCCATGTAAAATGCTCGAATGAAACTACATTCCTTGATTCCATCAGTCGTAACCCAATTGTTTGAACGAGTAAACAGGAAGGAGTGAAAGAGAGAGAAGTAGTAGAAACGGGAGTAGATTGTTATTAAGAAAAAGAAACCATCTGAAAAAAAAAAGAAGAAGGCAGAACAATAAGAAACAAAAAGAGAGACAAGAAAAATATAACCAAGAAAAATGTTTCAAATAAAGATAAAATAACAAGAATATAAAGGGGGAGGATAAAAATGAATAGAGGGACAAACAAGAAGCAGTTTTTAAAAAATGCAACGAGGAAACAGTATATATATAAGGGTGGTTGACGGGTATATAAAGAATACAAGGGAAAATTTAAGACATAAATAGAAGAGAAACTACAAATTAATTAAATAGAACATAAACTAAAAATTAAATGAAGAGATAAGAAACAAAGCTCAAAAGGAGAGAAAAAAGAAAAAGTAATTCGTGGAAAAATGTATGCAATTAAAGAGAATAAACGAACAAGAATAGCTAATTGCTTGTGTCATAGGAAATATCCATTTTTATTCATCTTTAAATAAGGATTTTAAAAAATGTATTCTCTGTTATTTGTGATTGTGTTGTCATTCGGATGGCAACTCTTCAGTATATATTGAGTAAAATTCTGTATGTTTTATATAAGAATACTTGAATTTGTTTTCCTCATCAAAATGTTTCTCAAAGATCACAACAAGTAATATTATTTAGGCGCAAGTTCAGTTAGAAAACAGTTTTTGGAATTATATTGGCCTGTCCTACAAGAATAGAGAAATTGAATTCCAGTTTTGTTGACTATATTTTTTCTGCGCGTCATTGAGAGGTTTTCTATTAAGTTAAAAACAATTCGTTGAAGGAGAAATCCGGACAATTGGATCATGGTTGAAAATAATAAAAACAATTAATTTTTTTTTAATCATCTCACCCCAAGCAAGGCATTCCACTGCCACTATTGCGCATGGGGTTACATAGGGGAAGGTAAAGAGAAGGAGTGGTTAGACATAGAGAATGTCAGAAGGAATGAATGTTAGACATAGGGAATGTCAGGAGGAAGGTGACAGAAGAGTAAGGATACCGAGGATGAGGGTTGGGCAGATGGGAAGAGTGTTTGATAGAATAGGAGCAGGTTAGTGTGTTAGGAGGTGTGGAAGGGAATTCACTTAATTGACAGTAATATTCAATATTCTTTTTGTCTTTAAATCTGATTTTCTTCTTCATTCTTATTATGAAGTCGTCTTTTTCCGACATAATTCTTATTTCTTTTAAATCTATGGACAGTTCTCTTACTGCATTGTATAGTACATTATTGATTTCAATTCTCAATTAATGGGTCCTCAACTGGTTCGCAGTATTTTGTTATATATATATATATATATATATATATATATATATATATATAGTTACGGTTGCATTTCATCGGTTTCACTGCAAAAGAGTGGGATCTAGTTGCTAATCTAGTATCTCGTTCAAATTCGTATTTAGGGGGCACCAGTGATCTAAGTTCATCGGAGCAGAAGCCATGAAAGTATTTATAGAAGAGACACAGGGAAGCCACGTCGCGCCGGTGAGAGAGAGAGACTGCAGGCTGTCTGCCAAGTCGGTACCTATCACAGACCCTCCTCTGAACCTTATCGAGAAGCCCGAGGAGAATAGCAGGGGCACCCGACCAGATGTGACAGCAGTATTCAATGCACGGGCGGATGGTAGATTTATATATGTGTAGGATAGATTTAGACGGAAAAAACTTCCGGGCCCTACACAGAGAACCGACTTTCATAGCAGCGGATTTAGCATTATCAAACAGACAAAAAATATCATCTACAAACCGATAATACATGGACGGCTAATTTTTACGCTTTTAGGCATGAAGGGGGAAGACTCACAAAAACCCACAAATATATTGGCTAAGGCAGGACCCAGATGGGATCCCATAGAGACGCAGTCTATTTGCCTATATATATAATCGTCAAAACTGAACTCCTTAAAAAAAATTTTTTTATAAGCGCTTCACCCCGAGCAAGGCATGTCACTGCCACTACTGCGCAGGGGGCTACGTAGAGTGGAGAAAGAATGATTAAATATAGGAAATGTCAGAGGGTGGGTGATAGGCGGGTAAGGATACCGAGAATGAGGGTTGGGTAGATGAGAGTGTTCTGAGAATAGTTGGGAGTTAGTGTGATAGGAGGTGTCTATTGACCCTACATTTAAACACCTGGAGATTGTAACTGTCGGGAAATCAGACTTGTGGAAGGGAGTTCCACAGGCGGGAAGCGCGAAAAAAGAAGCTGTTGGAGTAGAATTTACGGTTACATCTTATTTGTTTAACTGTAAAATGGTGGGACCTAGTTGCTAATCTAGTATCTCGTGTAAATTCGTGCTTAGGCGGCACCAGTGATCTAAGCTCATCGGAGCAGAAGCCATGAAAGTACTTGTAGAAGAGGCACAGGGAAGCCACATCACGCCGATGAGAGAGCGGCTGCAGCCGGTCTGCCAAGTCAGTATCAACCACGTTACAGATCCTCCTTTGTATTTTGTCAAGAAGCCCAAGGAGAGCAGCAGGGGCAACCGACCAGATATTGCAGCAATATTCAATACACGGACGGATGGTAGATTTGTATATATGCAGAATAGATTCAGGGGGGAAAAACTTCCGGGCCCTGAACAGGGAGCCGACTTTCATAGCAGCAGATTTGACAATGGATTCTATATATTCATTCCATTTGAGGTCCGACGAAAGTGTAAGGCCAAGGAGGCGTAGTATTTTAATCTCTGGGAGGCTAGCCTGTCCCATGCTAATGGGAGGTAAATGTCTATGGTGGTTAGTTGATAACAGCTTTGTTTTAGAGACATTGCAATTTACCAGCCATTTCCTACCCCAGGCCACTACGGATTGGAGGTCCCTTTCAAGTACCGCAGCGAGGTTCACCTTGTCGTCCAGACCTGGTTTCTGATCGATGCGAGAGTAGATTGTTGTGTCGTCGGCATACATGCCAACTTGGGATCTAATGGTGTCGGGGAGATCATTAATGTAGACCAGAAAGAGCGTGGGACCTAGGATGGAACCTTGAGGGACGCCCGCGTTGGTATGTTAGTTTTGGGAGGCATGCCCATTTAATACCACCTTTAATGTGCGGTTAGAGAGGAAAGATTGGATGAGGTCAAACAGATGTCCAGTTATCCCATAGCTCCGCAGTCTGCACAAGAGGCCAGCATGCCAGACCCTGTCGAATGCTTTGGAGATATCCAAGGCAACGGTTCGGGCTTCACCATTTTTGTCGAGTGCCCGGTATATGTACTCAGTAATGGTCGTTAGCATATCAGCAGTAGACCTGGTGAAGCGAAACCCGTACTGTTTGTCAGAGAGAAGCCCGTTGGCGATGAGATGCTGAATCACCTCGGCGTTGATAATGGCTTCGAAAACTTTGCCAAAGATTGGAAGGAGACTAATAGGACGGTAATTGGCGGGGTCTGAGGGTTCGCCAGAATTCTTAAATATAGGAACTACACAGGAGGACTTCCAACAGGCAGGAAAGCAGGAAGCAGATAGGCAGAGGTTATAGAGTTTAGAGAGGACAGAGGAGAGTTCTGGGGCACATTTCTTCAGTACTATGACTGGGATTCCGTCACCGCCGCTCGCTTTGTGTGGGTCAAGTTGTGCAATTATCTTGGCGACCAGCGAGGGTGTAATGTGGACGTTATTTAGTTGAGCCTTAGTTCTGGGTGGGAAGTCTGCTGTAGGTATTCCTAACGAGTCCAGTGTCGAATTGCTTGAGAATCTACGGGCAAAGCATTCAGCCTTGTCGGCTGGGGAGGTGAGAACTTCGAATTCATTGATTAGTGGGGGTATTGAAGTCTTGTTCCTGCTGAGCACGCTTTTGCAGAGACGCCAGTAATATTTGGAACCAAACTTAGAGGATGCTATGCGGCTCTTTGGTAGCAGTATGATATTCTGCTGGTCTGGTTTTCCTGGGTAGAGTTAGTGCGGATTTATTTGTTTACGGAGACTACGGCGTGGTCAGAGTTTCCGAGCGGGCAGAGTTGCCTGGTAGTGCAGGAGTCTGGGATGGAGGCGAAGCAAAGGTAGAGTAAAGAGTCACTTCCGTTAGGGTTTTTAGAGAAACGTGTGGGGAAGTCCACCACTTGCGTTAGAGCTTGGGCTATTGAAAAGTGCATGGTGCGGATCCCAGCAAGGTCGGTAGCTGAGTTTTCAAGCCACTTGGTGTGGTGGGCGTTAAAATCGCCAAATACAAATATATGGGCAGATGGGTGAGAAGAAATGGCCCTGTCGATATTAGTAGTGATGCAATCAAGTACCATACAGTCAGAGGAGGAGTGGGAGCGGTAGAGGAAGAAGAGATAGCTAACCGAGCTTAGAAGTGAGAGGCGAAAGCACATGAAGGAATGATCAAGGGATTCAAGAGATGTGACCCTCGCTAGGGGGAGTTGTTCGCTGACATATACACCAAGCCCATGCATATGGACATTGGAGTCCTTCCTGAAGAGAGGAAGGTAACCAGGAACGAACAGCTCTGAAGAGGGGATAGAAGAGTCAAGGTTAGTCTCACATATAGCTAAGATATCGGGTGAGTTAGTTAGAAGGAAAGATTCTACACTTTTAAAGTTACTGCGAATACCTTGTATATTTGTGAAGGTAACGCAGATAAAATATAATATAAGGCTAGATTCCCAATCGTGGTATCACTCAGTTAAGTGCCATACGTGATACACGGTTGCGTGACTGACGAGGCAGAAAATTATCCCGCAGTAGGTGGTCATTGCTTTCTGCGGTTAACTGGTTGCTGACCATGGCTATAGAACATAATCTGTCCTGTTATTTAATCAATAACTGGAGGGAAGAGACGGATTAATATCTTTCCCAAGGGTATTTTGCCGTAGGTGAATTCAAGGAATTTAGCTAAAATTCGAACTCGTTACCCCGATTTGTCGTTCTCGGTCAATATCCACTGCATCACAACGCACATCCTCCTTATCGTGGTGTACTGAATATTTTTGTTTCCAAAACATCTATTACCAAAACACCCGCGTAAAACATGCATAAACGAAAGTAAAATAATAAACATAACATCTTGTTAAGAAAATATATATTGCATATCTGCTGATGACCATGTGTCAAAGAAGAGAAACACAGTATTTCATAAAAATTATATAGCTACACTGACATGGCTATAACATCATGAAACGAATTGTTTACTGAGTTTCAAAGAGGACTCTTTGTATATTAAAAGTTTATTAATTTTATGGAGTCCATGAAACTTTAAAATAATATTTTTAAATATATAAAATATACCATGGCGCCCAAACCGTTCAGAAATATACAGGCTTTATGTGTATGAAACTGATTTTTCATTATTATAGAAAAAATATTTGTCGAATTGTGACACAAGGTCTGGTTTAACATGGAGTTCTCAAAGCAAAGGGGCAAAAGTTACACACTACCCGCATACGCGGAATTGGGCAGGTTCCATTGTCAACATTTCTTAACCGAGTCTACATAGACAGAGCCCAGACTGAAGTGTAGTTTATCCGATATCAGAGAGCTTGACAATTGCAGGCCTATTCGAAAGTCTCTACGTATATTCACAATCGCTTTTCAGAGACGGGATGTGTCACAAGCTCGGGTATGATGCGGAGAAGTTTTTCCGAAAAGTCTCAAATCTTACCCAGCATCCTCAGGAACGAGTAGGAGACATTTGGACTAAGTTTCATTCGAGTCTCAGTCCATAGACAGAATCTCCACTGATTGTAATTTTGGCTAAAGATAGCGGAATAGTTTTGAGGAAAGGATGTGACACAAAATTGGATTTTATAACAAGATTGAACATATACCTCGAGACTCATAGGATTGCTTAACTTTCTCAATGCGAGATTCTTTCCGTAGTCCGAGTCCCAAGTCCGTCGTACTCTACCCGAGCATTGTCGGAACTGTGAATATTACCTAAATTCTCGCCAGACTACGCATACGCGTATAAGCTGTCGTGTTTATTTTCCCCGTAGACATTACTTTGTCAGTGTCGCTCCCCACCTAAAGACAGTGTGTCTAATAAGCTCGAGATCAAGCGCAACTCAGGGTATTTGTCCAAGTTTCCCTACTGAGGCAAAATGCGAGACAATGTCAGTTTTCTCTTCCACTTTCCGACGGTGTACATTTGGAAAAATATTACCTAGCACCCACATACGCGGGAGAGAGTTCTTGTCTATTTTTCCTTAGACATAACATCGTCTGAGTCCTCTGCCGGTTGACATTTCATCGTCTGAGTTCCCTCTCCATGGAATGACAGAGATTTAAAAAGTAACACGTTCGAAAAAGATTTCTCCCCACCGAGGCGGGATACAACATAAAGTCAGTTTTTAACGTGGGAATGACCAAACGCGTACGCAGAGGATAAAAATTTCCCAAATGTCGCATACGTTGTATAAGATTCTTACCTCTTTGACAAATGTCAAAATATACTCAACCTCTGCATAAACGGGATCGGGCACTAAGACTGTTTTTTATGAAAAATATCTCCGTCTACAGACTACTGCAAGGCAAAGAGCTTGTCTGAGAGCTTTGATTTCTCGTGGAACACTAGATATTTAAGCGGCGTCAGCCACCACTGAGACTGGGTATAACACAAGATCAGTTTACATTGGGATCCCGAGTAGGCGAATGTTCAATGTTTGCCTATCCCCACCATATACGAGATCAAACTCTAAGCCAGTCGATTCTTCTCAGCCCCTTCCCTGAGTATGGTCAGGACTGCGAATGTTTCGAACTCTGACTAAAATGGAAAGTTTGTCACATTCGTAGCCGAATTTCAGCCTGTATACTGATCCCCGAAAGAGTTGATAAATAAAAGAATGCTCTTGTGACATTTTTGAGCTCGCCTAGATTATTTACACGAAACTTTCTAAGAAAAAGCTGGATGAAGAACAGGATAGGTTTATATGTGGAGCATTCCCAGCGCGCAACCCAAGGGAAACAGTTCCTCGTATACCCCGCATATGCGGGATTAGGTTTTGTTTATTTTTCCTATGATGAGACTATACCGAAGGGCATACCTCGTCTGTCCGAGAGTTTGACAAGTTGGTGTTCGTGTGCAACTCTTACCAGAATTTTTTTTTAGTTCGGTTTTTAACGTGGGAATACGAGGCCTTAAACTAGTGTAGTTTATTTTTTTAATATATTTTGTAGATTCGAGCATTTGTCTATTTTCTTGTTTCTTTGGCATTGCCTCATCTTTTCCTGAAGAGAGAGATTTGAACAAAGCTTAGATTGGGTGGGACTCTTTCTCTGAATTCTCTTTGAATTCTATATTTAACGCGTCTTGCCTCGTTCATTTGTGTTACCACTTTGGACTTATGTATTCAACTCCAACTTATTTCCTCAACAATTGAATTTGCCTATCGCTACGTTATCAGATTTCAGAGATATAAACTAGGGATAATCTTAAAACAAACACAAATAAAAATATATTTATTATGTGGATCCCTAACTGACTGATGATATTTCATGTTTTCAGTCGATTGATTCCTATATAAATATAATTGTTCTGTTCTGTTTATTCAAAGTTTTAATTACACATTTTCGGTAAATTTGTACTGCATTTTATTTTCCAAAAGTTTGTCTTCCACACATTTTCTTCACTGTACAAATAAACAAAAAGTTACGTTTTTGCTTTGAATTAATGCAAACTTACAGAGAGAATAAGGTTTTATATGATTATTAATGTCAAAACCTGATAAATTAATAAAATTTACACGAGATACTAGATTAGCAACTAGGTCCCACCCTTTTACAGTTAAACAAATAAGATGTAACCGTAAATTCTACTCCAACAGCTTCTTTTCTCGCGCTTCCCGCCTGTGGAACTCCCTTCCACAAGTCTGATTTCCCGACAGTTACAATCTCCAGGTGTTTAAATGTAGGGTCAATAGACACCTCCTATCACACTAACTCCCAACTATTCTCACAACACTCTCATCTACCCAACCCTCATTCTCGGTACCCTCACCCGCCTATCACCCACCCTCTGTTATGTCCTATATTTAACCAGCCTTTCTCCTCTCTACGTAGCCCCCTGCACAGTAGTGGCAGTGACATGCCTTGCTCGGGGTGAAACGCTTATAAAAAAAAAAAAAAAAATCCTCCATTAAAATTTAAACATATTAATATACAAAGTAATACGAATATGTGACTTGCCTGCTTATTCACTGGCAGATTATATATATATATATATATATATATATATATATATATATATATATATATATGTGTGTGTGTGTGTGTGTGTGTGTGTGTGTGTGTGTGTGTGTGTGTGTGTGTGTGTGTGTGTGTGTGTGTGTGTGTGTGTGTGTGTGTGTGTGTGTGTGTGTGTGTGTGTGTGTGTGTGTGTGTGTGTGTGTGTGTGTGTGTGTGTGTGTGTATCGTTTTTCGCATATTCGTAGCTATTGTAATATTTCATTTTGGGAAGAAAACATCCTGTTTTATACATCATCTACATTATGAAACTGTTATAAGAAATAATATGCATGAGATAAATGACGGTGGAACACATAAGCTTGCATATAAATACGCTCGTTCCTTTGCTATTATTTTGAAATAAGAGAAGAAACATCAAATACGGAGTCAAATATATTCCTCGGAGTCGAGGTGAGGCCAGGTGTTTTGTATTTATAAGGATACGCACCCAACGCATTCCGCAGTAAAAATAATACACAGTTATCATACGATATTTACGTGGCTTCTTGCCGACGTAGGTGTCTAATAACTACATCGATAAAAGGCTGGGTTATTTGCACATTCTGAAAGCAATTTAAAATCAGAGTATTTCGGTGTGACAGAAAGCTCTAATTAGAGGTTATTCAAATCCGTATCCGTCAAGTTGTTTGAGACCAATATCGTAATTATATCTGTGCTAATTGCAAAATTTGATGAAAAGTGGAATTGTCAAGAAGTGACCAGACGGGCAAGATTTGAATCTGTTAAAAACAATTTCACCTAGATGTCCTTGTCGGATGCCTACACACTACCGATCCTCCAGTCTAATCTATAACTAATCTTCATCTTCATTAACATTGCAAATTGTCATAAAACGATGACATGTCTGGAGTTGAGATTGTTGAAATCACCTTAGACAATATCACTGCTGATACACAGAATAATATGTGTTACTAACAAGGAAAATTATCATCACTGAACGATAGGAGCTTATTTCTCCTGGCAGCCAATGCAGTTTTCACAAAAGTTTAAGATATGATCAAATAAAATTCAACAACTTTTGTCAGATCTAAATATTTGGGCTTCGCGTAACCCTTTAATTTAATCAATATTTGAATCATCTGATTTCTGTGGGTAGATTTAGTTAATAATATTTTATCTCATCTATAAAAACTTCAAAAACAAAAGAAATTACAGCCACTAATACCGTAGAGTATTTAGATTAAATTAATTTTTACTTCTCAAATAAAATCAATGTTCCAAAATTGCGATATTAATCATTCGATTTATCATTTGATCTTTCTTAATTATAAAATAAATGGGCAAATATTGTTAATCTTGTCTTGTCAACAAAAATTGAAAAAAGAGAAAAGAAGGTGTGTCTTAAGGATTTTCCATTTACACTGCCGTTATTTAAAGTATATCCACTTTATTGGCATCTTTATTGTTAAAAAGTAGCGACTAATCTTGTAATAAAACTTAAACATATGACAAATGTGAATTTATACATTTTCTTCTTGAGATATTATCAGAAAAATATAAACACTATTTATCATTTTATATTAGATTGTTTATTTACACGAGTAAGTTTATATCTACGACTTTCAAATTCCAGGCGTTTGTAACATTCACTTACCCACAATTACCCTTAGCAATGATATAACTCATTATTCTGCACCTATGGGTGGGATAGAAGTACAGACATATGGTCCGAAAGCCTTGATTAACAACCAGTCTAACGCGGGAAGAAATAGCAACCTACTGCATGAAAATATTTTCTTAGTTACTCATGAATTGAATAAGACATGATTACTTAAACATGTCTCATATATGGCAGATATCTAACTGATTTTTTAATATTTTAAAAATGATGACATATTTTTTGATAAAACTAAAAATACATATTGTTTGAGAGTGTAAGTAAAATTATCATCATTATAATTCTGTAAAAACAAGGTTTATCAATAAATAATCAGAAGTTTCAATTAATTTATTATTTTGGCTTCAGATTAAGAACTAAACGTGATAGTAAATTAATAAACTGATCAAATTATAATCTGAAAAAGTCCCTAATTGGCAAGAACGAACAGGTGATTTTGAAATGCACAAAGTTTTAAATATCTGATAAGTGTTTTAACAGAAATGGAAAACGCGACAAAAAATCTGAAAAAGCATCAGAAAAAGCAAATGTGACCTTCTAAAAGCTAAGCAAAGTACTAGGAAACAGAAAGAATTCGTTAAAAACAAAGGGACATGTGTTAGACCGCTATGTAATGAGAATCAACCTATATAGCAGTGAATGGTAGACAATAAACGTAGCAATATGTGTCAAGTTACGGTCTTGATACATTTAAGACAGCAAGAAAATCACATAAATCGATAAGGAACGCCGGCTTTCGACTGATGGCTATCACTAATTAGTAGACTTCAAAGTAAAAAAAGGCCAAGACTGTGAGAAATATACGGAAGTAAAATGAATCATTTTTTAGACAAAGTTAACGTGAAAAAGAAAACAATTTATCGAAAAATTAAAGATTCCGCGTAAATGGAAGAATAAAGGAACGACGTTGTCCTCGTAGATCGGCCACAAGCGACAGCCGCTGAAATGCGCTCCTTTTCCTTCACGTAAGACATACTTTCCTATATAGAAGGAAGTTGCTACCTAAGATTTAATCTCTGGTTTACTACTAAAAACTGTTTTGTCATTCACTCGTGGGTAACGACCTAGCCAAGTTAGATTTATGTCACAAGTGTATGACTGAAGGAAATTGAAGTCGGCAATTAAACGACATTAGTTGTAAAAAAGAAAAAAAAATCCCAGATAATGCGACCGAGAAATAAGAAATTCTAAGTCAGCGCTGATTTTTTTTTTTTTGATTTTTCTTCTTTCTGTGATAGACCCTGAAATGAACCTTTACGTGTAATCAAAGAAATCAGAACGTTAGGTGCGAACCTTCGAAAAGATCCGTTATCTGCCATCTTTCATTCGGATAGCACACCATTAGATCGACAGAAGAAAATGTAATAAACGTAGGAACATTGATTTAGAAAAATATTTTTGGCTGTCGAAATACCGGAAGGAAGAAATACTCTTTTGGCCTATCATTTTTGTACGAGAAAATGGCGAACTTGCTGAGAATTTCTTTTGAGACAAATCCAGGTGCAACATTAGGAGAGTTTGACAAATGCAACTCGAAAACTGTAGATCCTACGAAAACGTTACAGTGACTGTCGACCATGAAATATTTTTCAGTTAGGGAGTATAGAAGTATACAAATGTAAACTAGTCTCTTATTTAACAAAACCTTTGTGGTTGTAACTAATAGGTGTATGGAAATTGTGAAACTCTTGCTGGGTAAATTTAGGAGACGTTTTCTCAGCATGCAGTTGCAAATAAATAATAAAACCTGGCAACCCTAAAAAGAACTGACCAGATAGCGATATCTGAAAACTTGATCCCAATCAGGTCGGTGTGACAGATCTCACGAGGTGATGGAAGTTGATCATCACAGGTAGAGGTCCATTATCAAGGCAATAAGTAGGCATAGAAATCATAGTTTTAGGCAAACTTATACGAAATTATCAAAACGGGAAAGCACAACTGCAGATAGATACCGATGAAAAATAATCTATCTCGTCAAATAGTTTCCAATCGTTCACTTAAACGAATAGTATCGGAATGTACACCGATCAACTGCTGAAAATATGGCCATGAAGTGCATTTGCAGAGACACTCTCTGTAAGAAGGTTACAGAACGAAAAGGTTTGTTGCCGACTCTAGAAATGAATACTATGGGAAATATTTGTAGATTTGTTGTTAATATTGATCGTGTAAGCTCTAGAGCACTGGTAAAAACTTCGATTATGCACACGAAGATGATTCACTTTATAAACATTAAGGCTGTTTCTTTAAAATATGAAAAAACAACTTACAAACAGTTAACAGACATGCAACTCTAAATATTTAATCGGTTAACACAAGGATTCTATGCGATTCATTATTTAAACAGAAATGTCATTCTGGTCGTGATTGATTGCAGGAAAATGATAACTATTTACTACGATTTAGTAGCCTTACGCATTAATGATACATACAGATATTTAAAAGAGGATTTTCTTACTGCAAATATAGCAATAAATGGCTTTTGACAATATTCGTACCTCAGGCGTGAACTTTCTGTTTAGTTAGAATTACAAAGAAATAGCAGTACAACCGCATTACCTAAACAGATTTAGGATATCTAGGTAATTTTCTAGATATGTCAATGAAGAATGCCTTAGTAAGGACCAATAATCATAGGAATATATCGATTGTTATTAATAACACTAAAATCGTTAAGCTTTGACAAAAATGTATATTAGGTAATGTTTCTTCGATTGTGAATGTATATACCGTGTCGAGTGGTGGTAGTTCTGATTATTCATGATTATTATTATGAATAATACATATATCAGTAATGTTTTCTGTTCTCCTCAGTGTCCTTGACAAGCTCCAAAGGAGAGTCTGTCATGTGATAGGTACTGATCTGGCGACTCGACTGCAGCCACTTCCCCATCGTCGAAATGTGGCCTCCCTTTGTCTCTTCTATAAATACTTTCATGGCTTCTGCTCGGATGAGCTTAAGTCACTGATGCCTCCTCAACAGGTGTTTACTCGTGCAACCAGACTAGCAACTGGGTCCCACCCATTCACAGTTAGGTTAGCCAAATGCAGATGACAATTCTACTCCTGCAGCTTCCTCTCTCGCACTTCCCGCCTGTGGAACTCACTCCCGTATTCTTGCTTTCCTGACGGCTACAACCTCCAGAGATTTAAATGCAAAGTCAATACTCATCTACTAACCACTGGCCTCTAGCTCTCTCCCCTCCCCTGTATAACTTTCCCTTTCTCTCCACCTATGTATCTGTCATCGCACCTGCTTTCTCAGCTTTCTATTGTTCCTTTCTAACTAGTTTGTAGTACTCACTCTTTTCTAATTAATCTTTTTACATTTCTGTAACCCCCTGCACATCAGTGGCGTTTCCGCCTTGCTCGGGGTGAAATGATTTTAAAAAAAAGTACACAGTAAATTTAGAGCTCTCACTCAAACATATTAGAAGATAATATTTATTGCGGCGAGAGATAAGGATCTCGGTATAATTGATACTGTAAAAATGAGGATCGATACTAGTAACCACCGTCGAATTAAGGTTATATTGCACCCAAATGTAGATTTAAGATCCAGTTGATAATCTCATCGATGAGATGTGGGATGGTAAGGTAGTAGAAACATCACAAAAAGGCATAGACTTGGCTTTTCCATTGTTTTGGAATAAAAAAAAAACGGATAGAAAGAAAGGTTTATCGTTAGTCGAATTAACTCCGATTAACGCATACCAGCTTCCTGTTATCGATTAGGTATTAGCAAATATAATTCGAATTAATTTTTTTTCTAAATTAGATTTTAAATCATTGTACTGCTAGGCAGAGACAGATTTTGGAGATAAAGAGAGAAGAGGGTTTTGCTTCCATAGGGGAATTTTTTGTTTTAATTGCATGCTTTCATGTCTACGAGCAGGCTTAGTACTTTGCAGGAATACATTTTTGTTGTTTTAAATGGGATGGAAAAGTATGCGTCCGCCTATGCAGACAAAACTTTAATTTTCTCAACAACAAAATATCACTTAAGGTATGTACAAAATTTATTTTAACAGTTTTGTAGTCATACACTTAAGTTAAACCTAGCGAAATGTTAATTTGTATTCAAGAAATATGTCAGAGTTTTACCGTAATAAGGGAATCATTAATTCTGATAAGGATAATGTAACGGCAATAAAATCTTTACTTATTCCAAAGACAATTAGGTAAGTACGTGTGTTTGTTGGATTGTGTCTATATTACAGGTGTTTTGGGGGAATTTCTTCAAGACTGTCAGACCCAAAATCAGAAAGAATGTCAAGTTAAAATCAGCGAATAGTTGCCACCGAGCCTTTGATCACTTAAACTATAAACTTATGCTTGTATATACAATCGCGTAACTCGATGTAAATAACCCATATAATCTCTATGCAAACGCTTCAAATTGAGATATTGACAGGTGCCTCAGGCAAACTCAGTTTGTTGAAAGTTATCGAAAAACCACTTTATTTCCGATCGCAACTATTAATCGATACGCAAACCCACTAGTCGTCTACAGAAAATAAATCTTTCGTAATTGCTTATGCATTACAAAACTTGACAACTACTTTCATAATGCGAAATGCATAATAATTACGAACTACGCATTTCTTGAATTTATTTTGAAAAATAAAAAATACTCTGTGAACACTTAGTAACGTGGGGTTTAATTTTAGTGTAGAATATGTAGCAGGTAGAAATAATCTGTGTGCAGATTGCCCAACAAACCACTGGATAAGAATATTAAGCCATGATACATAAATGATTGAACGTATAAGGTAACAGTAATTAAGTCGATTGAGCTCAAAACGATAAAATTTGCATCTTACAACCTGGAAAAAAACCAGGTTACACATGAAATGCAATTAAAAATACAGGGTATAAAATTAGTTCAACGTAAGGTGAGTTCAATACCTTAAGTCATACACGCTTGGACGATCATGTCACGAAGATTATACGACATTACCATGAAGAAAATGGACATCTAGGAATAGAATAGTGTGTGAGAGCTATGATAGTTAAATACGGTTTGCCCGGTTTGTATAAGGAGACCGCCAATCACATTAGTACCAGCGTTTCATGTCAATCTAGAAATTTATATAAAAAGTAAATCTTAAAATCTAGAAAACTAGCCTGCCCTATTACGCCTTTTCTAAAATTGCAGTTGATGTATCATGACCTTACCTTAGCACATCATCATGTAATCAATATATAGTTTTATCGATTCCTATAAAAAATGTGGCATCATCACTCATTTATTGATAGATGATTTTTTCCTCGTTTCTGTCAACCATGACAGATAGTTTTAGAAACGGCACAGCATATGTAAAGCATATTATGAAAGACATACTGAGGGTGGATGACGTTACTACTTCGTTTTACCGTTTTCGAAGTAAGAGTACATTAGACAGATTTTATCACAAGATGCAGGCTATATTACCAAAAAGAGTCGCCGATAATGAACGATCATCGTGTGTGCTTTTAAATCAGGTGGTAGCACCAAACGAGAATTCAATATTTTCACATTTTAAACTAATATATAATAGTGATGTAATGTTACCTGTAGATAAGATTTTACAACCTAGACAACCTTAGTATAAAACTGAAAATCATCTAATAGTTTTCTATAATATTTTTACCGTTTATCAATCTTTATAGGTTTTTAAAATCAAAATATTTTTAGATTGTAAGAATTCATTTGAGATAATGGTGGATTCATAATAAATGTTTTAACAATTAACCCGTAGCTTTGAAAAGAAAAGGTAGGTCCATACATATGCCAATCGTATGTGTGCATAAGTGACTATAACAAACTCAATGGAAATCGGAAATTGGCACTCTGTTTAAAAATTCAACGTTGTTAAACATGACGCTCAAGCTTCCAGTACCTAGTATTTTTAAGTGGTCACCTATCTAATGAATGACAAAATTCGATCTTGTTTAAGGATGAGTTCACGAAAATTAATGCTTCAGTACAAGACAAATACAACAATTAGTGATTAGTATATTTATGGATATCAGCACGAAACGAAAAATCAGCGAGCCGAGTTCGAATGCAAGTTGTATTCGTTGTATTATGTTACCATTAGGAAAATTATTAATCCGTCTATTCTCCCTTCGGATATGGGATGAATAGCAACACAATGTTGGGTTCTATATCCTTGGTTGGCAAAAAGTATACCGCAAAAAGAAATGGCAAACTCCTGCGGAAAAATAATCTGCATGGTCAGTCATAGAAATGATGGCCCAAGCGTGTATCACGTATGCTACTTAAGTGACCGATTAAGGTTCAACCTACTTTGAGAATCACAAAATTTAAGCATTATAATTCAGAAATTATAAGTTGCAATTTTTATTTCAGTTACGATATTAATCAGTCAACAGTATAAATATTCTGAGAAAAATTGTCGTCGAAAACTCATCTCTTGTATATTGAAAAAATATGGCGACTATTAATAACATTGGCTATGATTTGTAACTTATCTGAGTAAAGCACCGGGGAGAACATCATTATCATTACATATATTACATTGATAAAATATATTAAATATATTACATTGATAAAACTTTGATATTAACAGGAGTTAGTCGCATTAAGTCATGAAAAATAAGTACCTATTCACTGTATTTAAAAATTGCTTTATCTCCGATAAATTAACTTGTTTCAAAACTACCTAAAACTTTGTAGTTTGGGGAAAGTATTCGAGATGTTAATTTAATTCTATCAAAAAACTAGTATCTGTATATTATCTCATAGCATAGACTAGATTGTCTCCAATCATGGTAAAATGTTACACGTTCAATGGGACTATATGATTTTAACGTTTATTGGGACTGAAGTTCACTGTATATCACAAATGAAACTCACATCTACAATAATCTGCTACAGATGTCGAAGTGGGCCTGAATTTAGTGTACATTTTATCGGTACAAGATATTCCTAGCTGATATCATCTAAGATACTTTACATTGATCTTATTCAGAATAAATCAGAATGTAATAGTACCGTCATATCTGGGAACAACCTGCTCATTATTTATTGTCTATACTTGTTAGATTTCAAAATCGCTTACCGGGAATTTGAGGAGAAAAACGGTGCCACACTGCAAACTCATTCTCATAAAAGAAAAGTTGCAAATCTACCGATGATCTTTCGCAATTTCCTTCTTTAATGATCAGCGCCGATTCATAAATTTACTTTTGAGACACACTGTGCAACATCCATGGCGTCGATTCACCCTTAGAACACAAGTGTAGCATATAAAAACGTTTTGACCCTTGCATATTTTATTACTTTAGACATCAATTTGCATATATGTATTTGTGCAGATATTTTTTAAAAATGTTTGCTCATTTGCGTTTTTTTAACTTAACCATGTTTATTTAGTTTAAAAAATTGCTATTCAGAAAGATTTGAACCTGTGTCTACTTGTGCAAGAGAAACTTCAATGCGGTTGTGGGTGCATTTTCTTTATTTAGTTTTCTCGAGTGCACATGCTGGGAAATGGAATCAACAACTGTTAAATAGGCAAACAAATATATACAACGAGAGTCTAATCACATTAGCTAATCCACCTCTTCACAAAAGAAAACACATTTAGAGTATATGGGCAGCAAACTTTCTTTTTTACAGGACAGACAAGCTGTGATGGTTAACGTTTTATGCAATTCTTACTTTTATGGACATGGATTATATGAAAATGGTTCATATGTTTTGTTTATCCGAGCGCTTTCGGCTATACATTTAGCCATTTTCGAGGATGAATAATATTTAACTGTAACAGAATGTACGTGGTACTATGTATAATGTAGAGTAGAGGTATGTGTTACGTACTGAACACGGTAGGCATGTTACTTGTGTGTTCGTAATTGGAGTAAGTGTGTATTCGGTTTCTTGATTTTAATAATAAGGCCTCCATTACATTGGTCTTTTTCTTGCATATGAATGATGCAATGATATTAGTGTGGTCGACAATTACGTTTTGGATAGATTTTGGTAGATTCTAAAATTAACTTTCTTCATGTGAATAAAATTTAAACGGTTACATAAAGAGATCCATTTACTTTTCTGAAGTTTTTCTTTTCATACACGATACATTGTGCATCAAAAGTGCAAACGGATCTCTATATGTGATGTCACAAGTTTATTAACTTGAAGCGAGTTAATTTTAGACTCGAAAGACGTGTAGCGACTCAAATACTATTTTGTCCACTAATTTATCATACAAGTAAAATAATTAATAATTATAACAACAATAAATCTACAATGTAAACAAAACGTTCAAAGCTTCTCGCACATTTTATTCTGTCTGCTGACTAATATATTTATTGAATTTCCCGCTATTATACCTATTGAAAACGCTTGCTAGTGTACTAATTCAACGCTGTAGAGCCCTCCTGTGGCTTACAATGAAACAATGCCGTTCGGACATAGCGCGTTATTTACGATGTTCAACAGCATGAACAATGCTAGGACGCACAAATTCTCGATGAATTGTGACAACGCGCTTGCATACCCATCTGCAGATTTCTTGATCCAACGTCTACCCAAATTCAACCACTTTGCCTCAACCCGTGCTATGGCTTCCAGGCACTTTTTAACATGCCGTAAGGTCAGACAAATAACATCAAGAAGTCGTCTATGGTAAGATTCATGTTTGCGTTTCATGGTCAGAGAACAAAATTTCTAACCACTAGGCCTCGCATGCATATATATATATATATATATATATATATATATATATATATAAAATAAAATAATAATAATAATAATAATAATAATAATAATAATAATATAATCATTAAGTGACAATATAATTTTTAATTAATGAAGTAGACAAGAACGTGATTTTTTTCGGGTGAACACCAATTTTCAATTTCTACTGCCTCTTCTTTTATTCAAATGTCACAACCCATTCAAAATAATCATTTTACCAGTAAGCTTCTAATTTGAATGCCTTTCCACCTTTGTACTAGGCGAATTATAGTATGAAAAAAAAAATTAAATTCGTGACTTTCATTCGTGGTTATTCATGGTTATATCAGTGCAGTTTAAGTAGAACTATTTATATCACAGAGAACACGGATATAGAGCTGAATGATAACGATCGTCACACCTGGAGTTATTGATCCGCACTACCAAAAAAAAAAACGTCTTTCACATTGCAAAAAATCCTCACACTGCATATTTTCTAGGCTAGCCTCTGACGTATTATCATTTGTTACTATAAAAACAAAAGTAGTGTTATCCGAAAGATAGTTTCAGTTTAAAAAACTTGTGTAGATATTAATTTTCACTTGATTTGCAAGAAAGCACTGTCAAAAGAAGAGATATATGCAGCGGTAAAGTCTTATGTCTAGCGTAGTAACTTTTTTTAAAAATCATTTATCTTCAGTACGGTTACCTTTGATGACTTGCTTTTGGAGTAGTGTTCATAGTAGTATTTCCCTAGGTTAAGTTTTAGACTTGTGAGGATATAAAAAGCATTTATTTGTTTTAAGAAATTACAAATATATAAAAGGTCACAAAATGTATATAACTAGGAAATGTTCCTTTCAAAGAAACAGCGGGCACTGCTCAGTACAATTAATTGAAATAATTAATTCAATTTTATTTTCTATCCGGATTCATTTGAAAGCATTATATTATTTTCATATTGACTAATACATTTCTTGAATTTCCCGCCTTTAACCGTATTTTATTTTGCATTTTTACTGTCTTTTTGTAATCTATTTTCTGCTTGAGGATTTGAGAAAGTGAAGGAAAAGCCAATTAATGTATATGATTTTTATTTTTTTACATTTAAATTTCTCAAATGTTAAGAAACTTGCTGTGGTTCTTTTATGATTACGGTCACGATTTTTCTATCTATTATGTTGGTGTTCGTTTATGATTGATTGAATGTACCGGGGTGTGGGCGCATGCGCACTCAGCACGTATTTTCTGGCGAACTTGGGAGTCAAATGGCGGTGAAACATTTCAAAAGCACGATTAACTTTTGTTTTCTCATTAGATTTGACCTTTACACGTCACGGACTGAATTAGGTAACGGTCGAGATCATTTGAGAAAAGTGCTTTTTCTTTTAGCATTTGATTCTAAAAGTTAAATCATTACTTACTTATAATACAGAATCGATATTTAGTAATAAAGTTTGGTGAATAGCCTCAGCTTCAACGCGTTATAATTGTATGCGCTTTTCTATTTATTGCGTCTGTGCTAAAAGATATTCCAAGGCATTTACTCGACTTACTCATAGTAAGATAAGTTTGAATTAATGAAAATTAAATGAAGATCGAAATTGCAAATAAGTTACGTGCCCAGTTGTCTAAATATCCAATTACCATGATATCCTTTTAATGTTATTGATATTTTTAAGTCTTTGCATAAGGTTACCTGCTTATTGATATTTGAGAGAATCGCATAATAGTTAATGTGTTATGAGATAATTCAGCAAAATATACGCTTATAAATACTGCCTCTGCATCGGAATTTGTAATCTGAATTATAGACCATGTATAATATTTTTTATTTACACTCTTTTAAATGCATAGGCATAATGTGCATGTAAACTAATTATATAAGTCAAAAGACATGGATGGGATTGAAGAAAAGTTCCCACTGTTTATAAAATATTCCCCTGGCATGTGTTTCACATAGCCTCTAACTATTTAATTCAGCTGTAAGTCGGGGAAGTAGCGAAAGTAGTTTATAAAGATAAAGGAGACCCCTACTTTTAAATATCCGCTGCCTTGACGTCGTATACAAAAACGGAAAAAACACTATGAAAGTAAATCCAGATAAAAATACGAAGCAAAATCCGAAAGCGGCGCTTCATCAAGACCGACAAAATCTGGATGAGCGTGATGTTGATCGTGTATTTTGAGCTGCGAATGTCATCCCTATATATCGCTTAGGTCTGCGCCGTGTAGGAATATTGCGGGTGGTCGTAAAAATAAAGTATTGCAGTAGGTGTGGCGACTGCATTTATTTATTTCAACAGCAAACGGAGGGATTATCAGGGTGCCAATCTAGCAGCGCGCTTAAATTTAAACTGCGTTTAGAGATTATATGCAAGTTAAGAATTGGTATAAAGAGTTGAGTCTTTAATGTTAAAAGTCTTACTATGATGTTGTCTAGATTCTACTCAATATTATTAAACCTTTGTTTTTGCTTGGAAAAAAATTACTAAGTTAACAAAACAGACTATCTTGACTGTCAGTATTTTATTTGCAACTATTTTCTTTGAGAGTTTTACATTATAATACCTTGTAAATCTAATTTAAAAATAATTTTAAAATATATTAGAACAAATTTGTCAATTTCTTAAAGGAAAACATAAAAAACATTTTATTTTAAAAATAAACGATATATTAACCAAAAAATAATAAGAACCTCCTAAAATTTATTGCACAAATGTTCCTTTCTTGTCAATAACTCTGAGCAGTCTATTGTCAACATCTGATGTTAGATGTGCAATTTTAGCAGCAGGTAAGTTGTTTGCAACAACTTTAACTGCCTTCCAGAGGTCACACTTGCTGTTAAATTGCCTTCCATTAGAATAAATATCTATCTTGAGGATACTCCACAGGTTCTCAATTGGATTCAAATCACAGCTATTTGAAGGCCAGTCCATAAGGGAATCTTCAACAAATTCCTTTTCTTTCAACCAGGATTAAGTATACTTTGATGCATGACTTGGTGCATTGTCTTGCATAAAGATAATAAATTTACTCTTGGCTAAAGACTGGTTATCAAGCCATTCAAAGAAATATTGCCCGAGAAAATCACAGTACCTTTTGGAATTCATTTTAAACCCGTCTTTCAATGTAAATGGACTAATGAGCTCATTAGCCATAATCCCAGACCATATCATCATCCCACCGCCGACTTGTTGGCGTTTGAAATATTTTTCTTGAGTCATGTTGCTTGCAAACCCATCCTTGAGCCCATCCATCGGGCCCATCGAGGGTGATCCTTGATTCGTCTCTAAAAAGCTCTTTACTGAAATAAGTTTTCTTGTATTTTTTTGCCCACTGCAATGTTCTTTCCTCATGTTTTTTGTTAAAATGGGTTTCTTTATTTGATTTTTACATAAGAAAACTTTCTTACTGCTTTACACCTTGTTTTCGTTGACAACGCAAGAGCTCCAGCTGCCTCAAATAAGAACAAACTCGACGCATTTGGCTTTCTTATTAATTCTCTTCGGATATGTGATAGACCTCGCTTCGTTATATTCCTGAGGTCAGCCTGAGACTTTTTTCCTTGTTTGAATTCACATTTGACATATTTCCCTATACAAATCCTTAGAAATTTGAAGCGAAGATTTCTTTTGCTAATTTCTTTGATTATATAGTTCTTTTTATTCATTGCTCGTTCTTTTTTCCGAGGTATAATACAAAATTCGAGTTCTTGCAAATAATCTCTTGACACTTCAAGTTGCTATAATTACTGAAAAAAATACTACATATCAATCTGAAATTGAAAATTGGGACTTAATGCTTTCATGTTTACTCGCTTACATACTTACATAATAGTACAAATTATTTCATTGGATAACACATATCTATGAAATTTACATAAACATATTTGACAATACCTCTTTTGCATATAATCTCTAGACGCATGTTTATGTATTCAGGTCATCAGGCAGATAAGCACCTCAGAGGAATTACCATGAATATATTTGCAGAAACGACAGAGGGAAGCCATTTCCAGAATTGATTTGTAGATATTTTCTTGGATTTTGTAAAGACCATCGAGATGAAGAGCAAGACGACCAAATAAGATATAGCAGCAGTATTCAATGTGAGGGAAGAATTACGCCCACCCAATAAAAATGAACAAATTAAATATTACGAATATTATAGTAATTTAACTCAAAGCAAAATGATAAAATCGACTAAGTTACAAGCAGTGAAAAAAGAGTTAATAAATCAGAGGGAACAATAAAAGAAGAGATATTAAGACAGACGATCGCGATTGAAATTGCATATAATTTCTTGACGATCGAAGTAGACATGAAAGTAGGAAATCGGAAGAGATGTCTGTAAGTAAGAACTGCGCGAAAAGAAATTATCAACACGATTTATATTATTCGGACAGTTCTCCTCATTTCCATTGCCATATTCACGGTGTTTCGGTCGCTATATACTCCAGCCATCTTCAGGTGTTATTAATGGAAATTTCGAATCAGTCACTTTATTTAGTTTACGATCGTAGATTCCACTAATTTTACCTACCATTCTGTAACTGTCATCATTATGTTCAATCAAAAAACAAAAAGCAAAAGCTTTTATTCTGTGAGAAATTTTCCTGATTGGCCACACTAGACAGGGAGGAAAGACTCCTTAGCCGAGATTCTGATACGCATAGAAGCTCTTTTTAATCTACTAATTTTATTTAGTATGGTTATATATATTCTCCACATTTCCCGTCGTACAATACACGCGATACGTTGTGGCTTGATTTTACGAGGTAGTTAACAGTTTTCTTCACAACACATGCCTTTGGATATCATTGGAAATTCTAACTAATTGCACTGGAGAAAGTCGGACGGTACAATAGCTGAAACCTTGTTTATATTCGCAATATTGACGAGGACAACCGCCCGACAAATGTAATTATTGTAATTAGTTTAAAGAAATATAGACAGATGTTGAAGTAAATATCAGAATAGAACTTACGTTTAAAAGTAGTAATTTGACAATGAAAGTATCAAACCTAGCTGCCAATCAAATAATGTTCTTAAATTTGTAAAATATGTTACCTAAGAAATAAGCTTAGCAAAACAATGAACTGGGAAGTTACATTAAAGCTGTTGGAAATTGGCGGAAGACTAGATGTCTGGAATGAGAAAATAACAGAATGTTATTCATATTTCTTCAAAAATCCTTCTATATCTAACATAACAAGCAAACAATGGAAGGCAGAAATATTTCATGCCCGGCTGAAATAACGGCACAACATACATTTTTATGAAAAAATGTCTCGCACAAATTATTGAACATAAATTAACTATGTGAATTGAAACATTTAATTCAGTATAATGGTTTCACTTTAAGTCAGTGGTAAAAGTAAACGTAGAAAACGCTGGATGTTAACATCAGCCAAGTGGATGAAAGGAAATAACATTCCTTTAAGAGGATGGATTGAGAGTATTATCATTTTATCTCGCACGACATAGTGAATAGAAGTCCATAGAAGAAGTATTAGCATTTGGTACAATCTAATCGTTCCACTGTAAGTCAGTGGTAAAATTGAAACCTAGAAAACACTGGATGTTAACATGAGCAAAGGTGAAGGAAAGTCAAACAATCATTACCTTTAAGATCATTAACTGTGAGTTTTATCATTTTGGAGTTGCTAAAATTAGTAAGGTATTTCTTGTCCCTGTTAAGATATTTATTATCGTTTTCGAGATCCACTGCCAAATTGATCTTATAGAATCTAATCATAGACATCGCGTTAGATAATTATGATATCGCAAATTTAATGAAAAAAATGAACAAAGTAGTTCCAAGAAAAGAACCGAGTGGGTAAACATATTAACGCAAAAGGCTCTAGAAATATTGTCGTAGACAACATACATCAGTATGCGATTTGGAAAGACGGGATGCAAAACTACCTACTGCGGGATAATCTTCTGCCCAGTCATTCATGTCCCTTTCGAGACATGATCACCCAAATCGTGTAACAGTTATGGCAATGGCTTTTTTGACTGAACAAAAATATCAATGTAAAACAAATTTTTAACCTGCGAAGAAAACAAGCAGACCAATACCAAGTTATATGCCTTCAAGATAACAAAACTAGCAGCCAGATATTCGCAATTTTATCCAATGGTTCTCGACCTTAACCGACAACATTATAGTTTGACAGAATGAAGATGTTTTAAAACTAACTTCGGGAAGTAAGTATTCAAAAAGAAAACGTGTAAATTTCAAATTACCAGCACACATTTAAATATATCTAATTTTATTTTAGATTATTAACTGTTTGCAAATGTGACTAGTTTATTAGAACATAAATCGAAATAAGTTTTTATCATTATTTGATAAATTGTATCGACGGATTTGATAGAGGTGATATCAGACAAAAGTTCTTTTCGTATATATAGTATATAGACACAGGTATAGAAAAAGATGGGCTCATTTTGCACTCACTAATGTGTGACATCCTATTATTAAAATGATGAAAATTATCTCATCAGAAATGTCTGATGAAATGAACCATAAACACACCCCACTCTCTTGAACTGGATTCACTTAATTGTATATGTTTCCGAGGAACTATTTTACAAAATCTGTTTTACGCTGTACATGAATAATTATAAAGATATTGATAACGAGGAAAGTCATATTACTGAATAAATTCGAATGTTACAAATCTATAATCGGCCTTTGCTAATGATAAGACTTGCTTTCTTGTTGTAATTCCTTTGGGGAAAAGGATGAAAAACGATATTAAAAAAGAAAAATGACATTCATATATAAGATTCTAGCATAAAAGCTGAACTCAGTGAAAACTTTTAAGCTATCTCCTTCGATGGAGGGAAATTCAGGCCTCTGTTATGAAAATAAACGGACATCTAGTCCACTTTAGAAACAGCAATTTTAAGTTTGAAGGAATAACTCTTAATTAATCAATTCATGCTCTGGTAGATAAAAACCAGCCTTTAATTTGATTAGAGCTACAACTCCGGCCAAAAGATCAATCGGGCCGAAAGTCTTGTTCAGGCCGAAAACTAAGTTGTCGAAATCTGCACAATTTGAAAACGTAAGGCTTGTTAGTGTTTAGAACAAACTTCAAGGAATATTGAACCATTTGTTGTTATTTTATACTGCTTAAAAGAGTCAAACAGAATTTAAAGAATGTTGCCATTTACGCAACATGGAAGAATACCTGAAAAGTTGACCACTGTAAAGTCTATCTTGATGAGTGGAAATTTGGTCGTCTGGTGTATCTGATATATCCTTAAAAAGCTTTTTTGATGTGCTGTGTTCTTTGAGGATGTATTCCGTCATGTTTCTACATTTCCTCCTGTCGCCTGTAGCTCTTAAGATGTATCGTGGTTTTGGTATTTCTCCGGAAGTCTGTTCTGCCATCCAGTTACTCAAGATCATCAAGCATTTTACGTCCTTCATTCTCCCTTTTCTCAATCAGTCCTGTGTATATCAAATTTTCTAAGCCATCCTTTCTCATTAATTACCCCCAACATTTCAAGTTAAGTATACATTTTATTTTTCTTTCCATTTTCACTGAAACCTTGTCGTTGTTCACATGATAGTTGATATCCTCAGCATCTTTCTCTAGAACCATACATCTGTAACTCTTCTTCAACTATAGGTAGATCTTTCAAAATTTAAAGCCGTACTAGAGGACAGATATCACGCAACGGTTCAGTAATCGTCTTTTTTTTAGTTTGTTCCTAACAAAACATTTTCTCTTAATAATCTACTTTACTTTTTCAATGCATGTTTGACCTTCCAAATACATCCTTGGATTTCAGTGTCATACCTTCCGTCTTCTGTTCCCATGTATTTAAATGTTTGTATTTTGTGTGATTTTGTGTGATTTTTAGTATCCCTGATTTGTAATTTGCATTTTGGGCTCAACACTGTTGTAATTTATATTTCGTCCTTTCTTCTCACTTTAAAATATGCAATCATTATTCTCGTGTATGACGTGTGCGAGAAGTGAGACGAATGCTGCACCAAATTCGAGTTAAAAATTCCGTGATGATATCAAACGTCACTGGGCTTGTTAATAACTGTGTTGTTGCTGAAGATTTTCACGTTGTAACGTGCAATTAATGTAATTAATTGTAAACACCAAATTAAGCTCAGTAACAAAGTAAAATATTTTAAATATGAATAATTGTTGATCTAAATATTCTGCGTATTGTTTGACTACATATGCCAGTAATCTGTAGAAGGGCTTAATTAATGGGAAAATTCAAAAATGTATTGGGAAATTATACAAGTAAAATAATGAGGCAAAACAAACTCTCCAAGATGAAATTATATGATTGAATCACGTTACTTTAAAATTATTTAAACAAAAACGGTAATGTCTAAAATTCTATTAAAACTGAGACTTATCCATAATCTGATTTCTATTCACTCAACTTTAAATCATGAGGTAACGTGATGGAATCTAAAATGATTATTGCAACAACTTGTCTACAATTTAAAACACCTGGCAAACATTATGGAATTAGAAGACATAAAAGACGTAAAATTAAGTCTATTTTTTTCTTTTTTTATTTAGCAGGAAATAAACGTATCTATCTATAGGCTATATAATTGTGTGTGTGTTCTGTTTATCTGTCTGTTTGTCTGTCTGTCTGCATGTCCTTTATAAAATCCACAATTTCTATCCGATTTTCACCAAACTTAACACAAATATTTTTTAGGCTTTCGGTCAGGTCATGAGTTATTTATTTTTTCCGACTCACCCCCCACCGATATCGGAAATCGTTATCCGGGTATCCGATCAGGTCTGATAATGATCAGATTTCAGAGATTTTATTGTGATTTTTGCTGCAGAATTTGCTCTATTGGTAAAATTATAGTTTCTATTCTCAAACATTAGTAGATCTTCTCAGAGGACTCATTTTCCCCGATATCGGAAATCGATACCCATGATATTGTATCGAATCTGATCAAAAACCGATATTCAACCATCAGTATGGCACATTTTCTTCAGTTTTACTCTCCATAGGTACGATGATTTTATGAACTTAGATTAGTCTATCCTTGGATGACTTATTTGACTCTGATATTGGAAATCGATACCCCTATATCCTATCTGGTCCGATCAAAATCAAGTTTTCAGCTATTTTATTTTAGTTTTTGCTTCGGTTTTTGCATCGGTTTTTGCTCTAAGTAAGTAAAATTGTAGTTCTTAGACTCAGCCAAGATACTATTTACTCAGAGGACTTATTTAGCCTTCAAAATTCACTTTGCTACGGAAAACCCATTTGACTGGAAATCACAATTTGATTTACATACATTTATTTTTCTTTCAATCTAAGGTTTCGATTCGACTAGAAACAACTATTGCTTTTAGGTCTTCCGTGTCAACGTCCAAAGAATTTGAGGTCCAGGACCATGGATTCGTTTTATATCTTTCCTTACATCTGAGCAAAACCGGACTATACTGCTAGTAATGGACAAGGCGCAAAACACTTTTTTATTTCATAGCTGAACATTCTGAATATATTTTAAATGAAATTAAATTATTATATAATACGTTCACTTTTCATTCTCTTCGTTAACTCCTTAGTTAGCAGGACCTTTACGTCCTGCCATCACTTCATATGAATGGACTATTGTGTTTGATCGCGTTGAATGACAGAAGACATATCAGTTTAACATTTCCTGATAATTCTTACTAAATAATAGATTATTCCGTTTTGATAAAGCGAAAAGAAAAAAGGACATAGCAAAGACGCTATTTGGTTTTGGTGAAAAAAATGAAAGAAATAAAAATAAAAATATTTAATAACTGTTTCAGTGAAATGAAAAATGTTACCATCATCCAATCTTTTCTTTTGTGCCGCCTTATTTCTTCAAATAACGAATTGTTTTCAAATTGGTGATTGTTATTTTAATACTTTTTTTAAAGTGGTTCAGGTTAGGCATTTAACGATTAGATAGGGGAAAAGCTACGGATATTTTGTAGTAATCGCCATGAGGTATTTCTAATCATTAACTGACGAATTATATTTCATCAGAAGTTCAAAATAGGGAAACCGTGAAAAGTTAATGTATTTAATTTAGTTTACATTAATAGTTTATATTTTTAGAGCAATGTGGAAACACATATTATATAACACCCCAGCCTAATATTGAGAAAAATATTTAAAAATAAAAGTCTCCTTCAGGGCAACACACTGAACCTCCTTGGCCTCAATTTCTCTACCGAACTAATGTAAGCAAATATATGTGATCTATAGTTGCATCTACTACAAAGAAGGTTGGGTCTTTGTGTCGGACAAGAAATGTTTCTAGTCTAAATCCATCTTGCATATTTATAAATCTATAATTAATCTTTACGTGGAATACTGTTTCCATATCTGGTCAGGTGTTCTTACTATTCTTCTCGAGGTATTTGAGAAAAGCCAAAGAATAATTTTCAATTTAATCGGTCTGAATTGGCATCTCGGATTTAGTCACTTTCTCACCGACGTGATGAGGCTAGCCTCTCTTTTCTACATAGATTTTTACTGCTCTGATCAACTTTTTCCATTTATCCTCTCCAACGTACGCGTGCTACTCGATGGAAATTTTACGGTTAAAATAGTTAAATATAATTTTCACTTCTACTAACAGTTTATTTTCTCATTTCCCGACTGTGGAACTCCTATCCCTTTACTTGCTACTCCAATATATAATATTTCTAAACATTTAAATGCAACGTCAGTTGCTATCTATATTTTTGAATCCCATTCATCTGTATCATTTAGTCAATAATACCGGTACGCAGTCTTTTCTCTCACTGTAAATCAGGGGCTAATTCCAGTCTTTTCTATCATTGTAACTCACCTAAAAATGAGTTGCTGTGCAGCCTCTCTTGTGGTAAAATTAATACAAAATGAGAAAGATAATAAGAATTAATGCTTTGTTGTGCTTCCTCGATCTTTCATGGCTGTCTGGATACATTCAGGCTGGTATATCTCTAATTTCAATCGAAATTTTTTTAAACAAAGATGTCCCAATTTTCCTGCTAATAAAAATTGAAATAAATAAAGAGGTGGATATCCCCTAATATGATTATATTAAACTTTTTCAGGGCTAATAAATGATGTTTTAATTTTATGAATGTAGCGCAAAGCATCTCATATTCTAAGACAGTGGGAATTAATGATTTACAGAAAAAAACAATCCTTATTGAATATTTCTAAAACTCATCAATCATGTTACGTCATGCTTTCCACTGTCCCTTTTTCCCTCAATCTGTCATGTGACTATGAGATTTTCCAAGCTATTTCTCTTCATTACATGCCCAGAAAAGATCCACTACTTCTTCATGATGTTAAGTATGAAGACGGATGCTGCTTCAAATCAAGATTCGATTTAATCAATTCATCTATAATAACATTTTGAACAGAAATATAATTGATATTTTTATTAAAGCATTAACAGGTTAAGTATTGTTTGTTCCACAGTCAGTTTATAACACACTAAATATTGAGTTATTTGTTAATAGAAAATTTAATACTTAAGTTCATACAGGACAGAGCCCAGTCGAAACTTAAAGTAGATAATTACTGTTAAAATATTTATAATCAATGTTTGAGATGAAAGCCGATGTGATAGGAAATAAATATTATGAGGATAGTTATGTTATTTCGTATGTATTTTTTGAGAGAAGTGATTTTTAATGAGTTCCAAGTGGAAAAGATCTCACAGAAACTGGAGTTCCAGAATAGACGGTTATCTAAATATCATATGGAAGCTGAAACCATTTACTCATATAATATGGTAGTAAACAAAATGTTTATGGTTAGAGTGTATGGCAACACATTTCAACGTCAGAGATTTTGATGCTTCGTCTTTCTCATATATGAACCAAAATCCATATGCTGTCTCACTGTTTTGAACTATGAAAGGCAAAAAATGATGTATTAGCATCGAAACCAATTAACGCGCTCGTAAAGAGGATTACCACGTCTTCAGTCAGTGAGACGTAAATGGTGTATGGGTTGAATTGGATGTAATCTGATTATTTCTTAAAGTTTCTTCCGTACAAACTAATTAAATACTCAAAATCAGTTCGCATAAAAATACAACTTAGAAATAAATTTTAACAGACTTTATAAAATATAAAAACTTTATAAACATAATATTGCTCGATTATAAAAATTTCATTAATATGAAATAACAAAATTTCAGTAGTGTCCATTTAACACAAAAATAATTAACGTTAATACAACAAAGATCAATCATATATTTAAAGAAATTACTATTTAGCATAGAGTAACAAAATGGAATTGGCGAGCAGAGATCGAATTCCAGTCTATTCACCATGATGCAACTGGAGTCTTAAACCTAACTTTATGGCTGATAGGTTTTCATTCTGTTACTGCTGTTTATCATGCTAATTTTTCTACAAGGAATCTATTATTTCATTTAACAGAAGTTTTTGCCTTTGAAACTTGCTATCTGTAACTATCTATCTAATACTATACCTCATTACTAAAGAGTGACTCAACACTTTGCAAATATGATGGTTCTTTCAAACATCTAACTTTCCAAGGATCTTCCTTCTCCAGTATTTTGATGTCATTCTTAAGGGGCTAATGATCACCGACTTCCCTCCATACATGATCAGCAACTCCTAATTTCATTGTCTCACCTATCAATACATTTTTTTGCTTTATCGAAAAAAACATAATGCATAACAACCGACAATATAATTGGCTGTTTGGTCAGTTAATATTAAACGTTTCCTTATAAGGAAACAGTAATTATGACCATTAATATTCATCATTGCTAGAAATTTCCTTCCATGGCATTCTTAGAATTCGCTAAATGAATCATATTTTTCTCGCTTCAGCATTCTTTGATATCTATGATAATTTTGCCGACATATCAGTCAGTGTGTTAAGAGTCGTACGTGATACACGGGCGATCATTTATCGAAAGCAACACAACTGACTCGGCAGAAGATTTTCTGCTGTTACTACCATTACTTTCTGCGGTTGCTTGATTGCCAACTAAATATATAGAAACCGATCTGCCCTGCTTTTTAACCTATATCTGGAGAGAGAACTAACGGATTAATGGCTTTGGCATGGGTATTTGCGCGTAGGTGAATGCAACGATTTCTCGTTCCGATTTCTCGTTCTGATCTGATATTCTCTGCACCACAACACACCTGAATTCAGTTTATTTAATCTATCTTCCAAAGATATTCTTCGTTTTTAAGTGTCCGTTCGTGGCACGAACATGGCTCTTCACAATTCCTGTTCGGCCGATTATTTACAAAAGTTCGTCAAGTAGATTATTTGTTACTTTTCTTTGTTTTTGTTTTTACAGTGTCATCTGAGTGTAATATTATCCAAGGCAAATTTCCTCGCAATGTGTCGTAGAAATTTCAATAACCTTTTTCTGACTCTACCTGTCAATAAAAATTTTGTTTACTCTGTCCCTTTAGCTTCCGTGTTATTCACATGATTAACCAATGATATTCTCAGTACTCTTCTGTAGACGAAATTCATGTTGCCTCCAGTTTCTTAATTAATGAGAATTGTTTTCAGCATTCACTGTCATTTTGGAGTAGCAACAATAGATTCGAATTTTGTACGGATTTGTTTAGTTTATTAATTTTTTTTGCCTCTTTTAGTTTTCGAAAATATATTTTCCTATTGAAACCCGGCTTTATTTTTTTCTAAATTTTCTGATTTCTTCTAAACATATCAGAGATGTTTAAATGTTCGTACATCTTGGAACTTGATGCCTCCAATTTGTTAGTTCCATCTTGGTTTGTCCATTTTTCTGACAACCATACATTCTATCTTCTTTAATATCTTCTCTTGCATTTTCAACAGTTTTCTTTCTGTGGCTGTTATTAAAACTGTTTCCTTTGTATATCTTATATTAATAAAATTGTGACCGGCAAAAGTAAATCCTGATAGCACTTCTAATTAGCTAAATATTACTTTGCTCTCAACTTTGAATAAATCATGGGAGATAGTGTCTTGTCTTATGTCGATTTCTCTGTATTAACTGAATTCATTTTCTATCCGTATTACTCCTAGAATATATATTTAACTTACAATTTTTACAATATCAAACTCTTTGGCATAATGTATAAAACATATGCATACATAATTCTTCATTTATTTTGACATGCTATAGCATTTATAGAGAAAAGGTCGCATTCTTTATTCTAGTGTTGCATATTATCTGAGCTGCTTCATAATTTTGCGAGGAAGTCTACTTTTATGAAACAGCAAAAGTATGCAAACTGGCTAGCAAAAGAAAAATAGACAATGTTGTGATAAATATTAGCTTGCTGTCAAAGATAAAAATGCGGGCAAATTTCCCTTACCAGAAAAATATTTGATTGTTTTGAAAGCAGCGTCGCGAAGGTTAGGTTATGTGGGCCTTAAAAAGAGGTAAACAAGGTCCAAAAGATGCTTATATACGAGACAGTTTGCTAGCATCCAGTCGGTCGGTGAGCATTTGAGATCGGAATTCGGACCGAGAAAAACACTGAGAAATCCGCAGACTAGCGCCGAATCTGGCCGTGTAGATGCATATGTGATGACATCTCCGATCACATCTCTTGCTCTATGCCACCGCATCTGATGAATAAAGAAAATATTGTATACCTTTTTTTTTATATATACGTTTTACGATCGCCATTTCATTAAGTTACAACATCGTTACATTAAAAGCGGGAAAATTTCAAGCGATTTTATAAGAGGGAAGATAAAATATTTTGTGACGTCATCCTGGAATTGATAATCGTCATTCCATCGAAGGGTCTGCAGCATATTTGTCGTTGAAGACTGGATACACGATATACAACGGTAGTGTATTTAACAAAACGGTGTCAGTTCTTGTCCAATTCCCTGACTAATTCTGCTGCGCTCCCGATTCTTCTCCAAATCATCCCGGGGTGCTCGAAAATATTCAATGGAGAATCTACAATGTAATCGATCCAGATTTGGCAGCTCAAATTTACCCACTTTCTCACCGTCGGGACGTAGCTTCTACAAATATTTTTATGACTTCTGCTCTGACATATTATCTCCCTGGTGCCTCATTTACACGAATATACACAAGCTACTAGACTAGCAACTGGGCCCTACCATTTTACAGTGCAAACATTCAAATTTAATAGACTCTTCTACTCTAATTATTTATTTTTCTCGCACTTCCCGACTTTGGAATTCTCTTCTGTTTATTTGCTTCTGTGGTAAAATCTCCAAGAGTTTAAACCGATGGTAATTGCCATATTTTACCCCCTTGATTTCCATAATTCTCTTATCCTTTCCCAGACATCTCGCTGTATCTTGTTCCTCTTTTTTTTCGTTCTTCTCCCTTGTAACCTCCCTCTGCGCACCAGTGGCAGTGCCCTTTTGCTTGGGATGAATTGTTGAACAAATATTGAGACATTAAAACAACTATTATTATGTCTATCCACATCCTTTCAGAATTATATCGTATACTTTCATAACGTAGGCGTTCATGGATCTCCACTTGCCCCTATACCTTCACGCAATTAACAATTTTCGACATGGTAACTCTCCTAAACTCTGTTCAGACATTCACTTGCACAAGCCCATAAATTATGTCTCATGTTCCTTTCCCCCTCTCTCTCTTTCTAACTAACCCTCCCGTAAATTATAGATTTTTCAAGCCTTCCTTCCGCAACATATATCTCAGAAACATTGGCTGTCTCTTCCTGATGTTAAGTATAAGTTTCATTTTCGTTTGCATCCTCTACAAAACCATGTGGTTGCTCACATGTTACGTTCATAGTATCTTCAATATCTTTCTGGAGAACCAAATTTATGCTATATTTTGACATTCACAACATGTAGCTCAATTATTTCAATTTTTTTCTTTTTTCTTAATGACGCAGCATTATTTTATTTGAATTTTTAGTCAGTTCTCTTGTTTTCTACATTTTAGAAAAGTTATTGAAGTTTTTTTTGTGGATCGTTTTTTTATAACAACCTAGCTAACTATAGATTAATTTAGCCCCCATAAATTAAATTCTGTATTTTTTCTTACACATATATGAAAAAGGAGAATTACGAAAAAAACATTTAAAAATGGCAAAAAATATTAAGAAATTTCATATCTAACTCGTTATAGATTGTGCATCTAAGCGTTCACGTAAAATAGTAAAAAGAAAAACATTTTTTATTCATATTTTTGTTGTTATCACAATAATTTCGACGTTGTGCACGACAGCCAACGGAAAATGTTTTTTTTTATTTGAGTAAAATATTGACTAACGTGGGTCTATAAGATACAATTCCTATTTCATCCAACAATTAACTGAAACGCAAAACGTAAAATTACAAACCGGCAATATCGGATATGAATGACTGAAAGCATTTTGGAGTAACCCAGACTAAAACAATTTTCATAATCAACTGTGTATTTAATTTTGCTAAATAGGAAACGAATTGACCCTGTGCTGACAACAAAAGACGAAGACAAATTTCGGGCGAGATGTCAAATTTATTTTTTAACCAATTAAAGGAAGCAATTTGCAAATCTGAGTGAAAAGTTAGCGATCCAGTGAAAAAAGGTGAATCGATATAAAGGAATAAGGAAAGGAAGTCAGAATCAATCAGTCAAATGGGAGCACAGTGAGGCGACATGCAAGATGTGAGTAGAGAAATTTTAATTTGCTGACCCACACGTATAGTTGCGTCACACATTCGGTCTTCTTTACTCACGCTAATTATTTTACTTCTTCTTCTCCGTCCTCAACATTCAGGCGATCAACAAAGAAGACGACAACAACAACAACAATAACATATTTCAACTGACTCCTAAATATTAATTGTTGATAAGTACAATTTCATTTATTGATTCACCGTCCTTTTTATACTTTCTCCGATATTAAAAAAGGGAAAGAAACACAGACGTTGTTAGTAACCTGTTAAACTTTCTAGATACACATATTCTGCTATTATCAATTATAAGCTCTGAATTCATTTAACTCCTTACTACAATTTCTGTGGAATATTTAGCTACATATATTTTTCTCTTTGAAAATTTTCTTCTTACAAAGGCCTTATACTGTTTAGTCAATAAAATTTTATTTAACATACAAAATGAAATAATTTATTCTTCTAAATTTCAACATACAAACTTCAACTTTCTGATATTTTAATTTGTGAGGACTTCGGTTGTGTTAGGCGCAAGGCAAATTTGACAAACATATCCTAGGCCACTACAAGTACCACCTCAAAGTAAGTGATTTCAGTAGGTCTTATATATATAACACAGTGCTTGGTGGCAGAAGAGAAAGGGCCCTTACTCTCCACAGTGTAATTGTATGAAACAAAACTTAATAAACTCGGTCGGATTTCGAATTAACTTTGTTGATTTCTTTTTCCGACTCGTTATACGTTACGTAACACTGCATAAGATTTGGAAAATATCAAAATGTAAATATTATTTTCATTTGATGGAAACATACAGAATAAAAAATAAGGCTGAATCGTTTTTTAATTAAAAAATAAAAAATATTAATTTTTCACGTTTTGTAACTAAATATTTCTCTGCGTGTATGAGTGTTAAAACTCTTTATGGAACGTGACCTGTTGGTTGGAAATATATTAATAATTATTTACAAAGTATTAATTTTTTAACTGGTGAGATGCGCCGATCTTCTCACACAAATACATTTTTGTCACTTGAAGATAGATTGATATTGTGTATATTTGTGCTCATCATTCTGAAATATAATCGAAATTGTATCTGATAATTTTATAACAAGAGCTTTTGAAAAATATACGCTTTTAAAATTATTGCACATATCACACTGTTCTTATACAAGAGTCTTAAGTTGAGTGTGAGACATATGTTTACTTAGCCTAAAAGCATGAAATTCAAACTTTAACTGATTTCGTGCGGCATCCGCCTTTGTGGGAGGTGGTAAAAGTCGAATGATCATACCGATCCAAACTCTGTCTTGTTCAAATCTATGCTTGCGGACCGAGAGAGACTCAAATAGGGATTCGTCAAAGTTTAAAGTCTCGTCTAGGGTGAATAAACAAGTGCGTGGTCCAGACTTATGCCGGGTTTACGGGATATTTTGGGCTGAAATTAAGTGCTCATAATCCCCACATTAATCATCTTGTGTCTCACACACCTTGGTAGGAAGTTGATAATTACAGCGCGATCTTACGCGATCCAATATCTCTCTTGTTCAACTTTCTGCTTCCGAGCAGAGAGGGACTCAAACCGGTAACTGCTGAAGATTAGAGTTTTGTCTGGGGTAAAAAGATAAAAACCCGATAAAGCCCTAAATTGGGTCTACGGGTTATTAAGTGATCACACGTGATTCAATCACTATCTTGTTCAACCGTCTGCTTGCGAGAAGAGAGGGACCTAAAGAGGCACCGTCAAAGTGTAGAGACTCATCTAGGGTGAACAGACAAGAACCCGACCGTCTTGTGCGTACGGGTTCGTAATCCCAAATTTAATTGAACTTGTATCATATCCGCGTCGTTAGGAAGGTGGCAAATTCAGAGAAATCACACGTGATCTAATCGCTCTCTTGTTCAAATTTATACCTTCGAGAAGACATTGACTCAAACGAGTTAGAATCTCGTGTGGAATGAAACAACAACTTGATAGAATTTGAGCGGTGTGTACAGTTTAAAGGCTCGAGCTTTGTGTCACACCCGCCTCACTGGAAGATGCTAAATACAGAGCAATCGCACGTGATGCAATGTATCTCTTCTTCACATCTCTGCTTTCTAGAAGAGAGGGACCCAAACGCGTCTTTTCCGAAGGGTAGAAACTCGTTTGGGTGTAAAAACACCAGCCCGGATCAAGTCTCATACTGGGCCTACGGGATATTTTTGGCTCAGTCTAAGGTCTCAGATTCCTTATTTTAATTGATATTGTGTCGCATCCGGCATGGTGGAAATATGGTAAATACAGAGTAATCATACCGATCCAAACTCTTTCCTGGTCAACTCTCTGCTTGCGAGCGGAGAGGGACCCAGACGAGGATCCACCTAAAGATAGAGACTCGTCTGGAGGGAATGACGAAAGTCCGACCCTTCCTACGGAATGATCTACCGGATGCTTTTGGCTGAGATTAAGCTATAATAATTTTGGAACAATTTTTGCTGGATTCAGAATTCACATATTATTGACCTTGTGTCGCATTTGCCTTGGGCACCCACCTTAGTGTGAGATTTAAAATCCTGGGGGATAATACCGATCCAAACTGTCTCTTGATTAAGTTTCTTCCTCTGGGCAGAGAGGAACTTCGGCTAGGCTCTTCTAATGAGCAGAGTCTTGTCTTGGGTGATTAGATAACAGCCCAAACCGGTCTTACGCGTAGTCTGTGTGATAGTTTTGGTTTAGCCCATGGGCTCGGATTCCCAAAACTAATTGACCTTGGGTATCCTCCCTAGTAGGGTGTGTGTATGTACTAAGTGATCATTCTGATCCAATATTTCTAGTAGTCGACTCCCTGCTTTCATTAGAGAAAACCCTAGACGAGTCTCCGACGAAGTATAGAGTCTTGTCGATGGTGAATAAATAAGAGATACATCCACCCACGTGATACGTGATATTATTTACTGAGCTGAAGGGCTCAAAATTCTCACATTAATTGACATCCTTCCTAGTAAAGCTCGGACGTATTTCACATACTGTCTTAGTGACCATAAATAACTGTCTGTGAGAAAAAGAAAATCATGACGTTATTCATTACGCTAGTGAATTAGGAAAGGCATGTTGTCTTGCTTAGCAGTCGAACCAGGATCATTAATACGAACATTTCAGTTCATTTGTGAATGAATTTGAGGAATTCGCAGAAGGTTCCAAAACTTTGAATGAAACCATCTGCGATTACGTAGGTACGGCAGACTTATTCTGATTGATCTAATGAAAAAGAATGCCCAGATTTGTTAGTGAAGACATCGGACTCCTACGTCAAGTACCTGAAATGTCTCGCAAGTAAACGATGCATTAGGCCACACAAGCAGGAGAACCCAGTCATAAACAATTTCTGCGAACATATTACCGTTTTCATTTGGGTATCAAACTCAGCAAATTGCAACCCTCTGATGTTCATGTGTAAAGTAATAATCAGCAGACAAATATATGAAAACCAACAGCGTGAAGGGGGTTGCTTTCCAAGGAAACAGCTCCTCGCTCGGTAAATATCGCATGGACAGCATGTGACACTTGACCGTCATCCGATGATTGTTAGCACCAACGGCGAAAAAGAGACATTTTAACCAAAATTTGTCCCTCGCCCGAGAAAGAACAACATGAGCATCAGGTGTCTCTGGACCGTTACCCTGCGACTTTGCGCAACAAAGAAAGAATTACTTTTGGTACATGTGTGTACTTAACAATTGCGGACAACTAGAAAATTTCAACCAGGAGATGGACAGATCAATATCCTACGCATATGCGAAACCAGGTGGCCTAACAATCGAGACATCAGTAGTGACACCCACAGGATAATTTATGCAAGAGGCAAAAACAACGAAAAAGGGGTCGGTTTAATACTAGCCAAGGAAGTGAAGAAATGTATTCATGGATACTGTCAGCTTTCAGAAAGAGTACTCTTGGTTAAACTGCAGGGAAGTCCCTTTAACATAGATATTATTTAGTTTATGCACCGACAACTCAAAGCACTGAGGACGAAATAGAATCATTCTATTCAATACTGGACAGTGCCAAGGCTCAGTGCAAAAGCCAAGAAATCAGGATCATAATGGGTAACTGGAATACCAAGGTAGGTAAAGAGAGGGAAGGAGACAAGGCCGGCAACTTTGGACTCGGGGATCGCAAAAAACAAGAAGAAAAATGGGTACAATGGTGCACAGCAAATGACCAGGTGATTACTAACAGCCAGTTTCAAGAACACCCAAGACGCCTATGAACATGGCGAAGCCCAGGATGCAACATGAAGAACCACATAGAATACATAAATATAAGCAAGAGATTCAGGAACGCAGTGGTTCAATGCAGAACATATCCAGATGCTGATTGCGGGAGTCACTATGTCCCACTCATCTGCAAATTAAGGATAACATTCCGGAGAATGAAGATACCCAGTACAGCAACAAGGCTGCAACGCAACACGCTTGTTAATGACCTCACCATGCAGAATGAATACACTGACATCGTGAGAAATAAATACGAAGAACAAATTGGCAAATGACACTAGAAATGGGACTCACTGAAGGAAGCGATGGTGACCTCAGCGAATAACATTGCCCGAAATGAAATCAGACGCAGAAGAAAAAAGAGTGCATGACTGAAGAGATTCACCACATGATGCAAAGGACCAAACATTTTGCAAAGACATGGAGGAGAGTACAGGAAACTACACAGGTTGATAAGGACCAAATGCATACAAATGAATAGGCTAAACAGGAATGGCTCAACAACAAATGCGCAGAAGTAGAGAGACTGAGCAGGATCAATAAAGCAGAGATGCATAAAGCGATAAGAGAACTGACAGGACAAAAACCTGCTCCTCAACAGGATGCAAATAAATACTGTAGCGATGTGAAGAATATATAAGGATCTTTTTTGCGACAGGAGAGAGCAACCGAGAATACACACGGAGGAGGATGGACCGGAAATATTAAAACCCGAATTGGAAGCTGCACGGGTCAAACTGAACAGAAACAAAGCAGCTGGTTCAGACGACATTGTAATAGAACTGCTGAGAGCCCTGGAAGAATTACCGACATAATCAACGAAATTTATAATTGTAGATTAATACTAGACGACCTATGCAAGTCAATATTTATAGCACTGCCGAAGAAACCATGTGCAAACGCGTGCGAACTACACTGAACTATCAGCTTAATGACTCACTTTTTAAAACTGACTGTCAGATTCCTATTGAATAGAGCGAGAAGCAGAATCAGGTCATAGTGAGGAAAGGAACAGTTTGAGTTCGTCAAGGTCGCTGGAACAAGGAACGCCATACTTATGTTTAGGATGCTCTCCCAAAATTCAATACCAATGAAGAAAGATTTGTAGTTAAGTTTTATTGATTATGCAAAGGCATTCGACAAAATACAACATAAAGAATTGATGCAGATGCTCAGAAGCCTCGACTTTTTAGGGAAAGTCATCAGAGTAATCTCTACTGGAAGTAGACTGACTGCATACGGTCAGGTGACGATTTCAGCAGATTTACAAAGATAGAAAGGGGCGTAAGGCAAAGATGTGTCTTCTCAACGGATTTGTTCAACTTCTACAGCGAGAATATTTTGAGGGCCCTAGATGACACGATAGGATATATTATTAGAGACCACAACTTGAACAACATCAGGTATGTAGATCATACAGTGATGATTGCAGACACGGAAATAATCCCAAATATCCCAAATATAGGTGAGGGATACCAGAATCAAGCAAGTACAAAAATGAAATACCTAGGAAGTGTTCTAAGAGGAGATGGAATGTGCGACAAACAGATCCGAAGGCGAATTGGCATGGCAAACGACACGTTCCAGAATAAAGGTCTAACACACAGAAAAAATTCCCTAGAAATAAAGAAAAGAGTGCTGGACTGCAATGTGATATCAGTTTTTCAATACGGCAATGAATGCTGGACAATATCATCGAAAATGAGGAAAAGACTTGAAGCAGTGGAAATGTGGTTCTACAGAAGGAGGTTGCGGATATCGTGGACTGAGCAAGCAAGCAACGATAAGGTGCTGGAAAAAACGACAACAAAAATAAAATTAATACTGACCATCAGGAAGAGACGACTGAATTTCTTGGGACATGCAATGAGGAAGCAGAACCTGAAAAACCTAATACTTACAGGACAGATAGGAGGAAAAAGAGACAGAGGAAGGCAGCGGATAACATATTTGCCGGGCCTGATCAGGTGGATGACGGAACGGGGTTTGCGAGGTGTAACAGGAACAAACATGTTATGAGACACCAGTGATAGGGAGACGTAAAGAACCATGACTGCCAAAGTCCTGAAGGGATAAGGCACATAGAAGTAGAAGAAGAATGATGAGCAAGAGACAAAAATCTCTTTGTCTCATAGATGAACTGAAAGCAAGGCTTATGACAGCATTGACTAAATTAAATGATGAGACCGTAGAGAGGAATTGCATGATTTTGAGAACTCGTCTGGAGACTATGGTTGACGTAAATGGTGAGTTATTAAATAAATTTCTTCAATATAATTTCAACACTTTTTTGTGAAACATTACTTATTATATATGCTAAAACGAGATCTCAGTGTTATTTTCATTTTTGCTAAATTTATACGACAATTTATCCATCGAACCTTATACAGATTTATGGAAAGTTTTTTTCATTTCCCAGGTAATTCTTACGATATTAAAACTTAAAGAAATATTGTTGTGGTTTAAATAGACTATGAAAAATATAAATTACAATAATTTTTTAGTTAGAACGACTACATCAAATTTATAGCTTCGTCTACTGCTAGGAAGTTTATGTCACTGCTTTCCTTACCAAAAAGTTCTTGCACATTTATAAATATATTCGTCTATACATTGAATACAGTTGCCATATAAGGTCGAGTGTTCCTGCTTATTAATCTCGCGTTCCTTAAAATTTCAAAGAATTATCTGCAATGAAATCTGTTTATCATTTCATTTCAGTCACTTACTCACCGACGTGACATGCTTTTTTCTGTCGTTTCTACAAATATTTCTAACTACTTTGACTAGCTTTTTTCCCGTGTGCCCCGTTCATGTAAGCGTGCAACTAGATTACTGTTTAAGTGTCACTATTTTACGGTGGAAATATTTTGATGCACCCGCCACTTCTACACCAATAGTTTCTTTATTCGTACTTCCGACATGTGGAACTCTATTCCTTGCTTCTCTGATAGATATAATCTTCAAAATCTAAATGCAACGTTGTTATCATATATCTTCTTGTATCCCGTTCATCTTATGTCCGTTTTTTAATAATAACTGTACCCAGTCTTTTCTCTCACTATAATATTCTTGATTGGCATGAAATAATAAAATACATTCATGTCAACTGTTTTGACAGGCAGCCCTAACGGACACAATCTCTGTAAGTTTATTTCCCTCCTGCCACTTTCTTTTAATATGTCTTACGTTTTCTTTTCTTTTCCGCAGGATTATATTATTATTACATATTAACAATAATCCTTATTTTGAAATAATAATTATGAGGATTATTATCAATAATTATTCGATATCAATATTCGCTAAGGAGGATAAGAAATTAGTATTAATGGAGAGATAATATCGCTGTAATATATCATTTACAATTTTATCTGTTCTGCTGCGTCGATAAAACTATTTATTAATAAACAAATGGTTGTCATTTATAATTTCAATGCGCGTTTTAAAATTCATTGTGAATTGATATTCATCTCACATTATCTACATCCCACATCCCAGATAATTTCTTCGCATTTAAATTAGATAATAACTTGAAGTTAAGAAACAAGTTTATTATCATTATAGAAACATTATAAAATATTTTCATCATACAACTGCGTGGTGATCGCAAACTCACTGAAATTGTTTATATATTAAGTAAATCAGCAAATATTTAGCATATGAAAACATACTACTATTTTAAATAAAAGGAATATATACAATTCGTCTTTTTTATTGCTAGAGGTAATTCCGTATATTGATTTGTCGGAATCAGAACCAAGTTGATGGGCAGTAAATAAGACACATACGGCAAAAGAAATGAACTACGCAAGACCCCTTAAATAAAAAAAAAATCAGATTTCAGAGTTGAACACGAAACTGCCGCTTGAACACTTTTGACAGTTGGTTCAAATGTGCTCTACGTAAAGTCCGATTTTGTGTCACATCCTGTCTGAGTAGAAAAGCATTGTGTAAATACTGACTGTTCCCATGGAAGGTGAAACTTTCAGTCCATCTCTATGTCTTAGGGCAGAGATCGATTCAGTTTGGGCTCTGTCAACGGACTGGCACTCGGCTGAGAAGGACAGTAAAGCACTTTAAATACGAATAGCGTTCAACAGAGACTTGGCTGAGAAGATAGCTGTGCTGATTTTGAACTTTGAACCGAGTGTTCACCCTTGAGTTCTCAACGTGAGGCCTGACCTTGTGTCATTACCCTTCTCAGTAGGGAGACTCAGGGTTAATACCCAGAGTTCTCACTGGATCTAAACCCTCAGACAAACTATGTCTTCGGGCAGATAACGACACAGTCGATGCTCGCTCTACTGACTGAGACTCGGCTAAATACGCTCTTGTCATCCTCTTTCCTTCGGACAGAGTTGGAGAAATATATAGAGGCTTAGTGCCCAATTTTACATATGTGGATTTTGCGCAAAATTTGACACTTGCTCACAGTGTCAGCGCTCAGGTTCTCCACGTAAAGTCGAACTTCGTGTCACATAACATCACTTCCCTCAATTACAATCAATTTTTATGCTACATCACTTCTCTATCAGAATACTTTTGTTATATATCCAATCTTCCAAGAGAGCTAGCAATTTTCAAGATGTCTTCGAGTAGACTAAGATTCAGGATGCTCTCTGTATATGGACAGTGATTGGGCAGCAAAAGAATAGACATTGCAATGTGCTGTTACCTGTGCTGTTACCAGTGCTGGGTAAATGTTAAATCATTCTCAAGTGTAAACACTCGCTTACGCCATATTAAACACTACATCGTGTCCCCCATCCCCGTATAATCGGGAAGAATTCGTATGCCACATGCTTTTGACTTTGTATCATATTTATGATAAATTTAGAAGATCATATAGTTAGTCGCAACACACCCTACGGTTGGAAATTTGACTGAGAATTATAGACAATGTAAAGAGTCCGATCATGTTGTTGCGGAATCTATGTAATTTTTACCCTTGGTCCAATGTTATACACTCGGGCCCCTTTTTTTTAAAATCAACCTCCTGTCATATCCCGTCTCATAAGTGAGACTTTGGTTAAAAATTTCGAGAGAACTCACACTTGGCCAGTCCTCTGGCTTTGAACACAGTACAACACACTGGCCTCTGTCAAGGACGAAAAATCAGCTGAAAAATATAGTTAATGTAATGTATCTAATTTCGCTCTTGCGTACTCGCTCGGTTTTTTAGTCAATCTTGACCTTCTCTCACCTCCCGTCTCAGTGGAGAAATATTGATTAAGTATTCATAATTTTTTCGACAGTCCTCCCTCTGGATATCAATTATGGAACTCGTACTCTACCGTTAAAGTGCAATTTATTAAGGGCTCTCGCTACGGATGAAGACTCAGCTGAGAAACAGGGATAATGAGATGTGCCCGACTTCGCTGTTGCACGAACTCGTTTTTCCCACGTTAGTTCAGTATGGAGATTTTGGGAAAATACAGATTCTCGAGAGAGTTCTGATATATTTTTGTAAGATTACCATTAGAATCTGGTTAGACATAAAACGATAACTAATACTAGCGCACCATTACACACACACACACACACACACACACACACACACACACACACACACACATATATATATATATATGTATGTATGTATGTATGTATGTATGTATGTATGTATAAACGAATGACTAAATAAAAATAATGTTTTTGCTACGCAATCTGTTATCTTGAAAAACCACTTTACACTAGAATAATTATGCATATGGCATGTATTCATGTTGCATGCGAAGAATATATTAATATTCATTTTAAAAACTGTTATTCACGTTCAGAATAGTAGTATTAAAAAAGATAATTTCGGCAGTAAGTTGGAAATAATGCGTTTTGCCTGGTTAAAAATAATAGAGCAGATAGTGAAATATTTTATATGTATAAATAAAATGAAATAATGGCTGAATATGATAATCCGTTTTGTTGGCGCTATATAATCTATTAACAGTAAATGTATTTTTACCATAGAATAATTATATTAAACGTTGTGTTCATATCGCATGCATTTCTGACACATTTATGCCGACAATATTCATTGATACTTATATTTATGTTGGAAATAGTAGTGTTAATGGAAATAATTTCGGAGATTTAAGTTGGGAATAATGTGACTTGCCTTGGTGAAATTGGTGGAGGTGACGGTGGTGGCAATCCATGGAAGTTTTTCATGTTTAAGTGCAGCTGAAAGTAGCCGTGGGAAATGGCCTTCTTTGTGTGAATTGTAGTCGACTTGGAAGGCTGCCGACATTTTGTACTTCATGAGCCATGAAGCGTTGCCTATTTCCGGTGCGGTATATCCGGTCACATGACACGATGGCAGTAAGCCAATAGGCCGCAATGGATAGAAATGTTAAGATCTATAGCAGACTCGTTTACTGCTCAAGGATTTCAGAGATGTTTGGCAGCTGAATAGCGATACATTATAGATTTTTATTTATTTATTTATTTTTTTGCATTTTGTTTTGCTTTTATTCTCTTTGCTCAATCAGGTTAAGAATACTTCGATGGGACTTTTTAGAAATCATTTAATTATTTTATTTTGTGTAAGTAACTTTGTGTTTAACGTTATTTCTTTGTTAGTTATATCAATTGGTGTAGGATAAGAGCCAAAGGGTAAAAGGCAATTATCATCGTTCAGGAAGAGCAGCAAGCCAATATAAATGATGAAAGGAAAAACAATATCTTGGCATTGTTCTCTCTGTTGTCTATGATTATGAAACTTTTTCTTTTAGTTTTAGAGAGTATCGTAGTTGATTATTTTTTTAAATTTTCTTCTTGTTAACTCCCGCTGATTACAGAACTTTTCTATTATCTGAATGATTTACAAAACTATCCGAATATGTTCACGGTACGACAAACTTCCTGAGGTAAAGTAGAAATTCCACTTATTTACGATTTAAGGTATTTTCCCAATTCGTTGATTGCAATAAACTAATTTTCTTCATTATTTCACATAAATTAGGATTAACAAATAAAATAGGTTGATTTTTGATAAGGAATAACTTTGTTGCGTCAGAACATTTTATTAAAAATAAAAGATATATATATATATATATATATATATATAGACATACACAAAATCACACACACACACACTTACACACACACCCACCCACACACACACACACACACACACACACACACACACATATATATATATATATATATAATCTGACATTATTTCTCATTATTATAATCGTCGGTATTTGGTGTGATTTTCCCTCTCTTTTATTTTATGTATTGTCTTAAACAATAAAATTATTAATAATAGACATATTTTTAGAAGTTTTACTCGTGAAATATTTTTACCCCTGCTGGAATGGAAATTTTGTGAACTTTACATCCAAGAAAATGCTACTCTCGCTGAACCGTACCGTTGCAAATTTTCTCACCATGGCTGATTTTTGACAATAAAATATTTGAATTAACTGTTGATGAAATTGGAATTTCTTGTTGCAGTCTTTACGCATCTATATTATCTAGCTTGATCTGAGTAACCTTGACATTTCTATAGAGGTTTATATCCAATATTATTATTAATTTTGCTACGACCAATATAAACGCTACTTTTATTAGGTAAACAAATTTTCTTTTCAGTACTATAGTTATTGTCTTACAGAGTTGAATTATTAACACAACACTCAATAAGTCCTGGGTCTGACATATAAATATGGCCACTAATAAAAAAACATCCATGTAATTTTTATGAAGTACTATCAAATTGCACGTGACAATTTTCGGACAAATCAGATTATTAGTTTACAAATTAAAGTTGTCAAGTAAAGCTACTGATGCAAATTTTCAAAACAATGGACAAATCTAAATTTCTTGTGTTGATAAAGCATTGCTTCTCATTGGAATAATACTGTTCATTGAGATCAATAGCTTGATAAGTGTTATTCAGACTGTGTTATGTCGGAAACACAAATTATTAGGTGGTATGCTGCCTTTAAACGCAGTCGTACAGACACAAATGATGCTGAACACTCAGGTTACCCAAAATTGACAGTTGTCACTGAAAACACACAAAAAATATATACAAATACATTTTGGCTGATCATAAATTGCGATTGCCTGAGATAACAAACAAATTGAACATATCAGAATGAAATGTACTCACGTTTCTGCATGAATATTTGTCAATGAGAGAGCTATCTTCAAGGTGGGTCCAACGTTTGATCACAGTCAATCAAAAACAACCACGCGTCGTCGATTTAGTGCATTATTTGCAACTGTTTCAACGTAAAAAAGTTGTTTTTGCGTTACTATACTACAGCGAACGGAACATGGGTCTAAAATTTCCATTCGGAGTCAAATCGGCAGTCAGTTGCATGGAGAGCAGCAGGTGAAACCGTCTAAAGCGAGACGTACTTTGTGATGCGCAAGGTATTTTCTACATCTATTACTTTGAGGAAGGAAGATATATCAATAGCAAATTATATATAGCGTTATTGGTGCATTTGAAGGAAAAAATAGCCAAAATGTGTCCACAAATGAAGAAGAAAAATGTGATCTTTCACCAAGACAACGCATCGTGTCAGACGTCGATCGAAGCGATGGCTAAAAAAGCATAACAAAAACATGAATTGTCTTTCGAATTGCTTCCTCATCCACTCTATTCTCTATATTTGTCCGCGTAGACCTCAAAAGAATGCTCCATGGAAATAGATTTGGCTCTGAGGATAATGTGATATCGGAAACTGAGGCGGATTTTGAGGCCAAATAAAAATCGTTCTACAAAAAAGCCCTGAAATTGTTAGCGAATCAAGTTGTTCTATTACACAGGCCTGGGAATTATTGAGTGTGTATGTATTAAAAGCATGCAGAGATTGAGAAGATTGTGTAAATTTTCTTTAGAAAGACTTAAAAAACATGAGCACTTTCTATAAAGTTAATGGTACACACACTCACACACACCACACATACATGTATATATATATAATTTATGCTTGAACATTATTTTTATAGATACTCGTATTCTGCTTTTAATTAAAGAATATATATATATATATATAAACTTAAAATCACTGAATATTCATGAAGACATTTAAGGCATATTCGTCTCTGCAACCTCTAACAATATAAGGAAGCCGTTAATTGATCTGATGCGCCTTAAATTAATTATTTCACAGTAGACGAACCCGAATTAACCATTAAATTAAAAATAACATATGTCTGGTTTAATATCATTTCGCTAATATCCAGACCTTTCCCTGAATTTTTTCTTAAATTGCTCGATATCGAGATAGAGTAAGATCTTTAATAGGAATGCTGTAGAGATTTTTCATTCAACTGAACAGAGTTATGCCGACTTCGAAGTTTCGTGTGAAACCACTATCATATACGCCTCATGTTTTATTTCTTTCATCAGATGAGGTAAAATAATTTTTACTCAATTCTCAATGTTGTATACCAATTTGACGAGAAGAAACTATGAACCAAATTTGACGATCGGCTTGACTTCTGAAAATACAGACACGGATATATAAAATATAAATTATATTTTTATACTTTTTCTTCGGTGACGTGGCGTTTAGTAGAGGTTTGTCACAGGGTTAGTACACACTCACATGACGGTAGGTGATCAGCTGACGTTCGTCTTCTCGAATCCTACCCGATCCAATTGTTGATTGAAACATTTTATAAGCGAGAATGGTTTGACACGTCATTATTCGTTGTGCATATTGGTTATTATTACGAATGCTTATTTTTGTGGCTTTAACTCTGCTCTTTATCAAAATAAAATTTTGCCTGTGACTTAGTTTTTCGTAATCCTGACATTTAAATTTTTTCTGTTAAATTCTGCCGGCCATACATTGTTCCATCAAATAATTATTTCATCAATATAAATATATTTCTGGGCCTAAATCATAATCCGTAAAACGAGAATATATAACACTCAGATCTTTTCTTCATAAGATGGAAAAATAACCTGACAACCAAACAACGAAATCCTCTTAAGAAAACCAGTATGGAATCCCACAACATATATTGATCTTACTACAACCACGCTCGACTGTGACTTACCTGCCACCTTCTGATCATAGTTCAATTAACCAACATTTCTTTAAAAACTATAGCCATGTATGGAATATTAGACAGATTCTAGTCGATAACACATCGATACACACAGGAAAACGAAACGTCAGATATTAGATGTCATCTACATTAAATCAAAGCAACCCACACTCAGTAAAATCACATTTCAGTCTAATCATATGATATTACATTACATTTAGCCATATGGTTCTCTTGGTAACATTTTGGTCTCTCACGTATTGTCATGTCATAGAAACACATTACATACATACATGCGTCTGCCCCTCGGTCACTGTTAACATTGCATAGCAATGTGTTATGTCAGCACAAAATAATATCATATTTGAGAGTGGATGCCTTTATGTTCACGTCTCGGCAACTACAGTGACGATGGCTCAAATGAGTCGAAAGTTTAGAATCAGCATAATAAAAAGAATCATCAAAACGTTGGACAATATTTGTCTTTATATTCACAAGCCAAAATGCAATTTTTAGAACGGCTCATGACTAAACATAATAGATATTTATTGTGCGTTATATTCTTAAAATACATTTAGAAAATTATCTGCTTTCTCGATATATATATATATATATATATATATATATACGAAGGAACTGTGGATGTGATGCTAAGTAAGAACCATTACTTTTGCAGATTTTTCTTTATATTTTATCAAGAATATGTAGCTGGAAAACCAGACCTTATGTGGCAGCAATAATTAAAGCAAAGAATAATATATATATATATATATATATATATATATATATGTGTGTGTGTGTGTGTGTGTGTGTGTGTGTGTTTGTGTGTGTGTGTGTGTGTGTAATGTAGATTCTGAGGAGAAAGTTTGTTTAGTATTTTCGTAGACGCAGATTTAGAGCAATTGATATTCTCTACACACGTCAGCTGAAATATTTAGTCCGAGAAACCAAAAATATACACACAAGCACACACACACAGATCTATCTATCTATCTATCTATCTATCTATCTATCTATATCTATATATATATATATATATATATATATGGAAGTGTTAAAATTGCATATACTGGATGCATCAATTGTTAATCTTCAAATAAGTTTCATTCAGACAACTTCTTAACGCGAATCACTTCCCAAGTGGATGTCTCCCCGACTTTTACAATCGTAACCTGATCATGTCTAGAGACAACACTTATCATCCTCTCGTATCCATATAAATTAACCCCTGGCGTAATAATTAATTTTGAGGGATTCTCGAGCATTATACTGTGTGAACCATACTGTAAATCTATAAAAAATAAAGTATTAGACCAGAACATCTTTCGGTAAAAATGCAAAATATATAAATAAAAAATGCATTTTCCTGTTCAAATATAAATAATTAAATAAGTTTATTAAACAGAAAAATGTCTGTAAAAATGCAAAACATAAAAATGTAAAAAAAGTATTCTCATGTACAGATATAAATAAATAAATAAATAAATAAATTGTTTCAACATAGATTTATAGTAAATCTTTTCAACATAACTTTATAGAAACCAAATGATGAGAAGAATTTTCAGTAGTTCCTTTTTGAAATGTCATAGGTCCCATGGTATTTATCACGGTTAATTTTTCTTCCTTTTAAGAAAACTTGAAACATGTCTCAGATAAATATTTGAATCACTAAAATGCTGGATATTTCATGTCGTAGATTCATTGTAAACTCCATGTCAAACTTAAAAATATTAAAAGTTTTACTAAATTAATGTATATCACAACTTTCATAGTATTAGCATGGATCAAATCTGTCATGTATATATAAATAAAAATTTAATTGCAGAATGCGTTTAAATTTTTAAATGACAACTGTTTTGTACCAAAATAATATTAAAAACAATAAAAAATTAATAGACAAAAAACTGATAAAAACAATTAATCTGTAATATATGATGTTGTGAACAAGCTTAATAAACATACATTTATTGATTTTGTTCTCATATTTATATGTTCTTTCTGTATATTTGGCAGATGCTAACCTCCAGACGAGTAATTTATTTCATCTTCTCGGACTGACTTTTTCAGCTTATATGAAGTAGAAATCATATATGGAATTAATTGCACTATATCTGCTTCTAAGAAAATACTAGACAACATTTTACGTCAGAATACCTATTACATATTTATGAATTTACTCTTCGTCTTTGCTTTGAATATTTCTGCCATGATCAAGTCAGGTACTCCTGCCACAGATTTTTGATAGATTCTAACGAAGATTCTGCAAAAGTAATGGTTCTTACCGAACATCTCATCATCAGTCTCTTTAATGATTTTGTCATTTTCCTTTTAGATTTTTATATATTAATTTCATTGAAAATTTCTGATAAACTTTCAGAGATGGTAACTAGAATTTATTAATTTTAGCGTATTATTAATAAAGTAAGGTATTATCAATTTACAGTTAAAATGCTTAGATATATCTGTAAATTCTGTGCTAACAGATTTTCTATCATACTTCTCGCTTGTGAAACGAAATTTCAGCTTCTTGCTTCCCCTTTCTACTTTGATCTTCAAAATAAATAAAAAAATAAGTAATTAAATAAATAAAATATCCATCGATAACTTTCGGTCTTGTTCTTTCCTAGAAAGTATTTTCTTATATTCGATTACACACTGTAAACCTTGCGCCCTAATGGTTTTATAACCTTGTGTGTAGGAAAATGATAAAAAGAGTCTATGAAATATACTGTTAAGACACTATTTTTACATTGATCAGACGCAAGTAATTATATTAGATATATTATTAATTGTTGCAAATAAGACGGAAGAAATTGTGTTGGTCCGTATTATTATTTTTTATAAATCGAAAAGAACCAACTAAAAAAAATCGTTCTAATATGAACGCAGGTAACCAAATTTATTCCAGTGTAGGCAGAGGAAGGTAAAGGGTCAGAAAACCCAAAGCCGAGAGATACGAACAACCTTATATTAAGCGGGTATGCTACGTGAGAATCTGTCGGGTCAAAGTAGGTTGTTTACATGTTACTGCTGACAGGTGGAAACATCGTTACTGGGGGAAATACAGTTCATGTTTGAGATACACCGCAGATAAAAGTAAAAAATTTAAAACAAAATATAATTTTTGATCAACAGAAAGGAATATCACCAATAAAGGAAATATTTGATGATTAACAACAAAAGTAAAATCTAACTATATGATAGTTATGCAATTGAAATTTCCAAACCTGATTTACACCGCAGATAAAAGTAAAACATTTAAACTAAGCATAGCTTTTGAATTGTCAGAAAGGATTGTCCCAAACAAAAGGAAATACTTGATGAGTGCAAAAGACTACATTCCATGAGAATAGAATGAAATTTAACATTTAGTTTGAAAAGATTTGTAAAGATAAAATGTAGAATTTATTGTCGGCATGAAAAAGAAAAAGCCGAAAAAAATGATGTCACCAAAATAGAAGCTACTTCAGAAAAAACGTGGAAGGACCTGGGCGAAAGTGATTTCATTGGCCATAGATTGGACTTGAATGTTTTCATCCTGCCCCTCCAGTGAATTTGAAACAAGCATAAATATAGAGCTACGGGGAGACTGGAGATTAGTTGCACCGAGCTAAGGCAGAGAAGACAAATTACCGCCACCGATGCTGCCCACTACAAAAACCAACCTTCGGCAGTTTCCCTAAATCTTCGGTGAGAAGCGAACAAAGACAATTTTTAATAGTCGCAAAATGAAAACTCAGATGGGATTGAACTGACATTACTAACCAAAAACTCAAAATAATGTTAAGAAGAGAAAAGTTTCACTTGGACGAAACTTCTGCTCCGTTGTCGGCTAAGTCGAAACAGGGGATTGGCAATTGTTATATTCTATTTTTTTTATTCTTATTGTTTGTACATAAAGACTTTTGAGCAGCTTATTCCGGCGTCATTCAATTTATATAGTTATTTATTTATTTATTTATTTTGGTGTCGTTTTCATTAACCCAAATGTGCGCACACGTCTAGTTTGGTTCAACTTGGTGAAGAGACAGCTAGCAAGATTTCAGCGTGATTTCCTTGAGATCAAAATTCACAGCGTGGGCCGGGAAGTACAAAGTTGTAATATTCGACTTGAAGACCAGCTGCTGAATCGAAGCCAGGCAACCGAGCGTCGGTTCACACTATTTACATGAGAATCATAATTGTTGATGACTTCCTACGGAAAAGTAAGTTCTTAAAATTATGGAAAACATTTAATTCTGACTAAGGTCAAATGAAAAATCTCAACACTCCATTAAAAAAGGACTTGCGATAGAAAATTTATTCAAATGTCAATTAGTGCTGATTTTGTTCTTGATCTATATATTATGCTTAAATTCAAAACAATCAATGCATAATAAATTTATTATTTTAATGTTGTGTGGAATCGCAACCCTAACCCTAACCTAAGTCCCCTAGTATCACACCTGGATATATCTCACCACGTATGCTCTAGAGAATTTACACCTGAAACGATGGTTTAGGCCAGTAGCTAGCCAGGCGTAGCATCAGCAGTTTGTAAAGTTGAAATTAACATTGAAATAATCATTGAAGTTGAATAGTTGACAAAGCAATATTCATGTATTAACTTTTCCGATTCATTCGATTTTCGTTAAGGTGTTAGTCATAAGTATTCATAGAGATCCGGCTTATACGTTTGAAAGTTTAATACAAGGAAGATTGCACTTTTCAATGCCTCTGTAGCTTGACAGGGTCTCCACAACATCTATCTTGACACATACACAGATCTGCTAACTTAGCAACATCTGCGTGGAAATCATCTAAACATTCAACAAACTTCCTCAATCTTCCTGAAAGACTGACGATTATATTCTCAATTCTCAGCACCTATTTGAAATTGCCAGCTCTAAAATAATTAACAGTTTCTACATTTTTGTTATAAGAATTAAAATATTTCAGAGGTTAAACTTCAGGATAATTCATATGAGTTGCCGCAATTGATTTATATCTTAAAAACTATCTAAAATCCTTAAAATCGTTTTTTAATTTTGATTAGTAGTTTTATCATATATCGGTAACTCAGTAAATATTATGAGAATGACGTATTAGGTAACTTAATGCAAAGTATATTGTTGCTTTATTAATAAATATAAATATAGGTCAACTTTGGACATTAAATGTCAAGAGATATTAAATATGCTGGTCTTTAACTTACATACAATTCTTAGTCCAACTGCTTGGGATTCATCGACCAAAGCGTCTAGAGGTATTGATGCACACATTTTTCCGTCTAAGATCCGCCAATCCAACAGTTTTCGCCATATAAAATCCTATAAAGCTCTCATAGATAAAAGTCTAAAAGCTATAAAAGGTGAATATTTCTTTTCCAGAACTGTTTATGTATTTTGTTGGTGGACTCTCTACATACACACATACATACATACATACATACATACATACATACATACATACATACATACATTAATGCATACGCTTTTATGTGTGTTATGCTTACTCTTTTAATATTATTATGTTATATAGAATCCATGGGGTTCTATATCATTCAGAATAATTCACCCACAAAGATTAAAAAAACACTAGCTAATTCAAGAACTCAATGCACACCATTTTGTTTCTTTCCAGAGATGGTCATTACTTGTATTCATTTTCGATGCACTTAAACATTAGAATAATCGACGACAGGTTTTCTATTGGGATAATAACTCATTACCAGAGGGACATTCTAATAATTTGTTGTTTTGAAATCATTTTCTGGGAAGGTCAACATCAATCTGCCCCATAGAAGAAAACGGTAAATTATCTTACAAGAATATGGGCTTTTGATTATAAACATGTTGTGCTTAGAGCTGAAAGAATGGCAGTATTAGCGTTCAAGGAGAGTCAATAAAACTCTGTATCTTGATAGTATGCTCGAATTTATGTAATTACAAATATCCTAACTCCAAATCTACCAAAAAAACAAATCTACCAAAAGAACGACAAAAAATAAACATGACGCCGGTTCATCACTGTTGCTTTTATAAATTGAAGAAAATTAATAGTGTTTAGAAATAGTTTTTCATATATTATTAAAACTAACACACATAAATCTGCTTGTTTTTTTTTAAAATATGGTCATGGGACGCATTACAAAGTGGGGTAATTCTAGGAGAATTAGTATTCCTAGTGGTGATATCTACAAACAGATAACAGCCTACACAGAACAGACAGATAATGAGTTCAGCAGATATAGAAAATCTTGAAGTGGTCTTATACAAGTATATGTCTTCTCAACGAACCTATTCAACTTATACAGCGAGACATAACTGAGAGCCAGGTTTCTACACTGGCGTCTACAATCTGAACAATATAAAATAGGTAGAGCATAAAGTGCTGAGAGGAGACACGGAAAGAAAACTCCAAAGAAGGTAGCTGAAGAAAGCAGAAAATAAAAAAAAAACTACAAATAAACTACAAGAATACATGGTCACCAGTAAATAAAGGTAATCCAAATGCCAACTACATGAGAGGGATACTAAAATAAAGTAAGTACAGAAATTTAAATACATAGAAAGTGGTCTAACTGGAAAAACAATGTGCGATACTAGCGTTCGAAGTCCTATAAGTATGACCAAGTATTTATTAGAAAAGCCAAAAAATACATTTCAAAAGCTGATTACAACATTCAGAGAAAGGAAAATATTGCTAGAAACAAAGAAGAGAGTACTGAATTGCTATGTGATATCTTTTCTTTAATATGGCAGAGAATACTGGAAAATTTATTAACAGATGAAGGAGAGATTTGAAGCAAACTGAAATGTTTTCTGTAGAAAGATTACTGAGGATGCAATAAACTGAACATGTGAGCAACAAACTGGTTTTATACAGGTCGCAAACGAAAAGAAAACTAAGGTTTAAATCAGGAAAAGACAGATGAAGTTCCAGGGAGATGAAATGAGGAAAGTGATATTTGAGAGTCTTATACTCAAATTTAGATAGAGAGAAACAGTAACAAGGGATAGCAACGCCTAACATAATTGATAAGCTTGAGCATGTGAAAGGCAATGCGAGATTTAAGTTGGGTAACAGGCGAAAGTGTGCTAAGAGCCATTAGGGACAGAGAGATATGGAAGAACATGATCGCCTACATTTTGAAGGAACACACCACATAGAAGAAGATTAGGTAACAATAATTTAAACAACATAAAGTATGTCTATAACACAGTAATGATAGCAGATATTAAAAAGCAAATGATAGGCACTCCAACAGTTTGAGTTGAATTTGAGTTTTAATTAACGGCATACCAACTTCTGTGGGTTAATTAATGCGAAAGTAGTGGGGTTTTAAGGTGGTTTTTAATGTTCGGTATAGCCTTCTGTTTTACCGAACATGAAATGTTGATTTTATCAGATTTTAGAAAAGATTGATTTACTCAGATTAATTAAGTTCGTTGGTTTTATTCTCTTATTCTATTTTAGAAAACTGAAAATGTCTTCTAGTTTTGTATTCAAAAATGTTTTGCTGAGAATGATTTTTCCGATATCACTTCATTTGAGGCAAATCTCTTTCCCTGGGAAATTCTTTGAGGTTTGCAAATAGACAGAGTGCTTGGGCCAGATATGGAGAATAGGGTCGATGCAGAAGCAATTCAATTCGAAGTGTAATTCATGTTACACGGTGCGTTGAATTTAGGAACATTTTATCTTCTTAATTTCTAGCATTTTTTTTGGCTATTCCTTACACAACAATAATGCTATATATTATTCGCTAATCATGGTTCTTCCTTTCTTAAGGTAATCAATGAACAAAATACCTTGAATATCCCAAAATCCCGAGGCCAAATCATTGTGTGTTGAGGTTTGCGTCTTTTGTCGCTTTGGATGTCTTTCACATTTTCCACTCAGCTGTCTGCAGATTTGACTCTGGAAGAAAGTGATGGATCTAGGTTTAATCCATCATCACATATTTACGTATGTGTGCGTGAGTATGTGTGTGTGTGTGTTTGTGTGTGTGTGTTGAAAAGACTACAAACCCATATCCAATATTCACATATTTATCAAACTAAACATCGAAATGCAGATTTTCAAATAATTCAGTGCAAAAACAATTTTCGTATACAGAAACAGACGAAAATACGTACACAGGAAACCTTCACATATATATGTTCTGTTTTGTTTTGTATATGTGTGTGTTTATATACGCTTAACTTAAAAGAGCAGTGGACAGGGGATGAATGCCCAAACACATTATACACTGAACAATAAATATTTACATTATGATTTGTCTATGTGCTTATAACTTACAGTGTAATACTCTGCGTCTATTTCTACATATATCACCTTTAAATGTTTTCACAAGTATCGTTGCATCATGTACAGAAACTAACACGTAAAATTAAGGAAAAGCTTTTTCATATCATTTTTATCTTTTCAATTTATGCTGGAGTAAAAACATTCTATCGAGGACAATTTATTCAATAAGTCTCCTTTTACAGCGATTTTATCCTTATACGAATTCAAGATAATATTTCGATACCAATATTGGAGTTTGATCAATAGACAAAAAAAAAAATTCATTAAAAGTGAAAATATCAATGTCATCCGCGATTTTTTTAAGAGATGGCAGTCGATAACTTCTTATGAACGTGTAGTAAACTGACCAACGCCAGCGTTCAAAATGTCGCTTTTGCCAATATTTTTTTCTTCCGCCATATTTGTTTCATCTCACCTTCAATCATAGCACTCCTTTCATCTGAATGCTATTCAGTCATCTTTGCCATTTTATGACTTTCAATATTTCACGTTGTAATATATGTCTGGGTATTGAATCTACTTAATATCAGCAGACATTTCAAGCGGAAGCTAATTTCCATCTATACATTCAGTCTCTGTTTTTTTCTAAAAATATTGCTACAAGTTTTTGGTTAACTGTCGTATTAGTAATAGCAAAACAAAGGAAAAAAATGCTAATTCTTCAGCCTTATTTATGCGTACGAAAATTTATCCAGAGACATTTATACTGCTAATGTTCATTTAAAAAGAAATATGTTCTTAAATATAACAGACAATGAATGCTTCATCATTTTTGCCGTTCAAAAAAATTGTAGGTAGGCATTAATTTTAGGTGAAAAAAGTTGCCCAGCATTTGGATAGTTTGTATTATACTGGTTCTAATCTTTCGGCTCACACGAGCCGTCTTTTGAGAGGTTACAGGGACGTTAACATAAAGACATCCACCTTCAATTTAAACAATTAAAGCCAAAATGCGATGTTTAGAACAGCTTATTAAATATATTAGATATTCATTGACTGTTATATTTAACAGTATATGTTTAGAAAATTGTCTGCTGCCTCGATACTATATATATATATATATATATATATATATATATATAAGGAAACGTACGAAATTTTAATAATGCAAGATTATACTGGCAAAATCATGGATTTAGTAAGTGCCAGCATTTCAACTGTCAGTCGTGTCATCAGGGTAAAGAAACAACAAAAGTAAGTTGCGGTTGGAAAAACAGTGTTAAGCGACGACGTATGCATCAAAAGAGAAAGTTTGGCTGCAGTTGTTCTCTCACCGGCGTGACGTGGCTTAACGCTGACTTGTCTACAAATATTTTCACGGCTACTGCTCTAATAAACTTAGCTCACTGGTGCCCCCTGTATGAATTTACACGAGCTACTAGACTAGCAACTAGATCCCATCTTTTTACAGTGAAACAGATAAAATTGCATTTTCCGCCTGTGGAATTCCCTTTCAGATACTTGCTTACCCGGCAGCCCACAATCTCTAGGCATTTAAATGTAAAGAAATAGATATTTCCTATCTCAGTAACTCGCATTCTTTCTCTCAAGCTCTTTCATATACCCACTCAACACCCATTAAACCGGTATTCTCATCTCTCTATTATCCTCCTCCTGATACTCCCTATACCCAGCCACTCTTTCTCATCCACTTTCTCTTATGTAACCCCCTGCGCAACAGTGGCAGTAAAACTGCTTTGTTTGGAGTGAAATATATATATATATATATATATATATATATAGGGAGAGCGAAAGAGGGGGCGATGGGGTAAATATTTGACATTTTATATTATTAATTTTTCACATACGCGTTGCTTGTTTTAGATTTTGTTAACGGCTCTTAAATATAGGATCTGTTGGCCACAACCTGTGAGAAAATTTGCACCCATAACGCACTTCATTCGCCAAAAGCTCTGGGAACGGTATGATGTACTGCTTGGTATTTGCGCCGTAAGATCTATTACAGACATTTGCTGGTGTGTCAATCTGAGGGCAGTACAGAGGACTTGAAAGGAGTTGAAAGATATATACAGTCAACATCACCGTGTTTGAAGTTATCATTAGTGAAGCCGATGTTATGACTCAATTCTTCTTCACAGAGGGCCACAAACACCCCACGGAGCCCAACATTATAACTCTTGATTCTGCAGCGTAGATCTATGAGACGAGGATGGCCGCTGGAATATTCTATGTCTGGCAACATGATTTTGAAAATATATGAGAAATTATTCATGTCTGTCAGAGAATTGCAAAGATCATATTCTTTATATTTGTCCACCTAACTCCCCAAACTGCCAGCCTCATTATTATCTGTCGGGGGTTGTTCAGCGAGATAACAACCATAGTGTTTGTAACACAAAATATGAACAGAGGGCAAGGATCATGAAAGCATTCACCAACTTAATCAAAGGATATCCTGAAGAGTTGCAAGAAATTCCGAAATCGTTTTTTTCACAAATGACCCTCGTATAATGCGCAGTCGCTTTAATCAAAAAACGTTTGTGCACAGTTAAAAATATATAATGACGACAATTTACCAATCGCGCTGTTTGTGTGCGTGCGCGCACGTGTGTGTGTGTGTGTGTGTGTGTGTGTGTGTGTGTGTGTGGTCTTCCGCAGACAGATCTGTTTCGCTGTATCACAGTTCATCAGTACGGCTAGACATCCGATTGCTTTTTACCCAGGATTGAAAACCGACCCAATTGGCGTCAGTTAGCTATTCTACAACTGAGATATGGGCACTGGGTAGAAGGAGGCCGATTTTTTAGCGTGTGATGTATCATACGCCAGTTCTTAGAGTGCTCTAATTCATTACTGAATTATATATATATATATATATATATATAACTTTAGAAGCATATTTAATTGCCATCTCAAGATTATTGCAAATATCTGTACATATTTCTATATATTTCTGTATATATATAATAAGTAGGGATCTTACTTTTCTTTTAATAATAAGAAAAGTATCATACACACACAATAAAAAAGTAGAAATCCTTATATGGTGCTACGCAGTTATGTAGTCGAATGCGGAATGCAGCTTTGCAATAAATGCCAAGATTTGGAACAATCGATATTATTTCATCGAAATTTGGCCGGTCTGACTAAGGAAAAAATTGATGCAAAACTTGCACAGGACATAGTCCAAGGGAATTTTTGCCCCTGCCATTGATCTGGCCGACAGGCTTTTATAAGGCATCGATAACAGACGGCAATGTCCGTGATGGTCTTGACCGTCAATAAACCGGCGCCATCTTGTGAACACTTGAGGTCATCTCATTTCACTGGAAAGCCGGAAAACGCCTTTTAGATCTTTATTGGACACCGTCTGTAAGAATTTTATTCACCACAAAGCTGAGCAATTCCTATTCTCTCCTTCCTTTTTTCAATGACAAACACATCAATTATTTCATTCAATTTATACACACACACACACACACACACACACACACACACACACACACACACATATATATATATATATATATATTGGGCAGCAATCCCTCCTTTATATAAGCTTCATTGAAGATGGCATGAGAAGCAATGAGATTAAATTTTTGAATACATTATTCTTGTGCGCGTAAAATCATTTGGTTTTGTGACCGCATGTGTAAATATAGTACAAAGTTTGTTTTTGTTATATATATATATATATATATATATATATATATATATATATATATAAAACGGAACGAGATGTCGAGAACCTGAGTTCGAATTCCAGTGGAATGACTTGCATTCACTTATGCGCAAATATCCTTGGGAAAGGTATTAATCCGTCTCTTCCACCCAGTCATGGGTTAAATAACAGGACAGATTGGGTTTTACAGCTTTGGCTGGCAACCAGTCTACCACAGGAAGTAATAGTAATGGCGGGGTAAACTGCTTAGTCAGTCATGTCTCTTCCGAGATAAAACGGAATCTAAAACTGTTTTAATAATCATAAACTAAGCATACGCCAAAACAATCCTTATTCCCCCATAGTTGAACACATAAATCAACCAGGACACACATTAGAAAACTGCAAATGTTTATTAACAGATTCCGATTTTAGATCCGCATACTCACGCAGAAAGAAAGAAAAATACTGGAATTTATAATTAAATACATATAGACTAGCGTTAAATAGGGACTTAGTTATTTTGAATCTTTACAAATACTTTCCACTTTCACTCGCGCCAGGAGCCCCCTACCTATTGGACCTCCTACCTCTACCAAAAAGCTGACTGGGATGTCTTTTGCGATTTCCTCTGCGACGTCCCTTGGGGAAAAGTGTTCGACCTATCAGTTGATGTCTGTGCCTCTTAGGTCTCGTCATGGGTGAAAGCTGGCATTGATGCCTTCATACCCACCAGGAAGTATTGGTTAAAAACTCATTCCTTTCCGTAGTTCTCTCCGGCCTGCTCAGCCGCCATTGCTCACAGGAAACATTACTTCCGTCTATTCCGGAGACAGTCATCTGATCACAATAGGCGCCTGTTCATATCTGCTCGTAATGAGTGCAAGAGAACCCTAAATGACTCCAAACAGTTGTTTGCTGAGAGAATGCGACAGCGTATAGCTGACCGCAAGTTCGGTTCCAAGGACTATTGGAGGATTTGCAAACGAGTGCTGAACAATAGCAAATCCTCAATACCTCATTTAATCCATGAATTTGAAGTTCTCGCGTCATCTACAGACAATGCTGACTGCTTTCTCCGCAGATTCTCATCCAACTCCACATTCGACTCGTCAGGAGTACAACCGCCCGACTTCCCTATTAGAACTGAGGCCAAACTGCACGACGTATATATTACCCCGACAGTAGTATCCCGAGTAATTTCAAAACTCGACCCCCATAAGGCGAGTGGAGACGATGGAATCCCGGTGATAGTCCTTAAGAGGTGTGCTCCGGAACTTTCCCCTGTCCTCTCTAAACTGTTTAACTACTGCCTTTCTGCTTCCTGCTTTCCTGCATGCTGGAGGTTCTCTTCAGTCGTTCCTGTATTTAAGAATTGTGGTGAACAATCAGACCCATCCAACTATCGCCCTATCTGTCTGCTACCGATATTCGGGAAAACATTCTCGGCCATAATCAATGCTGAAATAGTTCAACATCTTACTGCCCACAAATAGGCAATATGGCTTCCGCTTTGTCAGGTCCACGGCCGACTTGCTAACAACCTTAACGGAGTACATGCTCCCTTGATGAGTTTGACGAGACTCGCGCGATTGCTCTGGACATCTCCAAGGTTTTCGACAGGGTTTGGCACCACTCTAGCCTTTCTATGCAAGCCACGGGTTACGGTATTACTGGTCGCCTGATTGACCTAATCTTTTTTAAATAACCGAACAATGAAGGTAGTTTTGAATGGGCGTGCCTCTTCATTCTACAGCCCAAATGCTGGTGTCCCACAGGGCTCTATCCTGGGACCGACCCTCTTCTTTACTTTCATCAACGACCTCCCAGATGAGATCAAGTCCCAAGTAAGGTATCTGCGCAGATGACACTACAATATACTCCCGCACCAGTAAGAAACCTGTCGTGGCGGACAGACATAATCTCGCTGCTGACCTTGAACGGGATCTACACTCTGTGGTAAACTTGGGCAAGAAGTGGCTTGTCAAGTTCAATGTGTTTAAGACCAAGCTGTTGTCAGTCAACCATTACAGGCAACCTCTCCTGCCTCCCATAAGAATGGACCAAGCGGCTCTCCCTGAGAGCAACACACTACGCCTCCTCGGCCTTACCCTCTCCTCAGACCTCAAATGGAACCACTATATTGAATCCATACCTAAATCTACTGCTAAGAAGGTTGGCTCACTATGTCGATCCAGGATGTTTTTTCCACCTGAATCCATCCTGCATATATACAAGTCAACCATCCGTCCGTGCATGGAGTACTGTTGCTATTTATGGTCAGGCGCCCCTGCCGTTCTCCTCAGTGTTCTCGACAGGCTCCAAAGGAAAGTCTGTAATGTGATCTGGCGGCCCGACTGCAGCCACTTAGCCAAGGTCGAAATCTGGCCTCCCTTTGTCTGTTCTATATATACTTTTATGGCTTCTGCTCGGACGAACTTAAGTCACTGGTGCCTCTTCAACAGGTGTTTACTCGTGCAACGAAACTGGCAACTGGGTCCCATCAATTCACAGTCAGGTTAGCCAAATGCCGACGACAATTCTACACCTGCAGCTTCTTCTCTCGCACTTCCCGCCTGTGGAACTCGCTCTCATATTCTTACTTTCCTGACGGCTACAACCTCCAGGAATTTAAATGCAATGTCAATACTCATCTATTAGCCACTGGAATCTAGCTCCCTCCCCATCCCCGTATATCATTCCCTTTCTCTCCACCTATATATCTGTCATCGCACCTGCATTCTCAGCTTTCTATTGCTCCTTTCTAACTAGTTTGTACTCCTTACTCTTTTCCAATTAATCTTTTTACAGTTATGTAGCCTCCCTCTCCTCAGTGGCATTTCTGCCTTGCTCGGGATGAAATAATTAAAAAAGAAATTTCAATAGTTAAACATTTTTTAGATTTACTTAAAATGGTTTTCTTTAAAACAAAATTTAAACATATTATTACAGTTAGATTTACGTTTAAATATATTTTGTTTTTTTTAATAATTATGTTTAAAAATATTCAAATATATATATATATATATATATATATATATATATATATATATAATCTATTAATAAAAATAAATAAATACTGTCAAAAAATACATTTTAACCTACAACTTTTTGATAGTTTTCCCCTATATATATATATATATATATATATATATATATATATATATATATATATATCTTTTATCGGTATTTTCTTATCTACCCAATGAAGCTTTTGGCTATGCTTTTACCCTTTATATGTATAGATAGTTTTATGTATGTATCTTGAAGTATAGTGAATGTTTTATATTCCAAACATTATCAGCAAATTAAGACGCAATTTATTATTGATTTTATTATGTGATGGCATTTTTATTTTTCATTAATGATGCTTCTATTATTTTTAGCCGTTTTACATGTAGATGAAAATATTACAGTTGTATTATCAATGAGTGCTTTGCGGATAGAGTTTGTTAGTGCTCTAAGTGTAGTTAATTTTATACATTTAATTCGAAGTAAAAAATAAATCATCTTTGATAATAGCTACACTTATAACCGAAAGTGCTCTCAGATACAAAATATTAGGACATTTTCGAAATAATTCTCATCCAGAATTGAAAATTAAAAGAACACAAGAAAAATTAAATACAATTCTTAAGTTGTTAGTTGGTTTTAATGTACTTGTATAAAAGATGGATTGCTTCCTAAATACACACACACTCTATATATATATATATTAATTCAGATACTTCAATCCAAGGGAAAAAAGCAGGAAGGTAAATTCCAAAAACCCGATCCTAATTAATATTAAAAATTTTATTTTAATATTAAAAAATGATACAGGAAGAGCGCTCCATGTAATAAAATATTACAGAGCAAATATAAATTAAAAAAGGATTAATTCAATGATGTTGAATGGCCATTTCGATATGAAGATCCCCACGGGGAATAACACATCACCTCAGCAACAGAAAAATCCTTTCAGAAACTGGAGAAAAATTAGTCTACTTTTCCTTTTTAAATAGATTTGCAAAGAAATTAAAAAATAAAATAAAAATAAAATAAAAATAAAAAGGAAAAATAAAGGAAAAGAAAAAGATAAATCAACATAAAATCAAATAAATAAGAAAAGAAAAAATTGTCATAATGTTTTGTGCCTTTATGTACCTCTACGTAAGAATTTATTGTCAATGTATATGTATGCCAAGATGTACTATTTCCTCTATATGTGTCTAAACATTTGCATAACAAATGTGTGTAAAATTGTTTATTAATGACGATTATTCTGAATGTATATTTTAAAATCCTGGTATATGCAAAGTCGGCTCTCTTGTTTCCTTTTTATTAACTCTGAAACGCTTCGTCTTCTTGGAATTCGATTTTCATTGTCTTCCTGAAGTGTTTACACTCTACTATTATACTACTAACTAACACATAGCTAAGGCAAAATCTATTTCTGACTCTCTTATAGGCGTTATAACGAAATAGAATATAACGAGCTAACTTGGATATTGAACTCGATTCCATTTTACTTGCCGATAACTATTATGCATATCCGAACGCTATAAAATGAATATAACATAAACAGCTTGCTAATTACTATGACAGCTAAGGTAATTAAACATAAATTCGGTTCATATGCATCAACTGTTTTCGGTTTATCTTTCAGCTTCGCTGAAATATTACAATCAATATGAACATTTATTTCAATATTTACACCACTATAAATAAGTTATGTTCAGTAAAATAAGCCTCCCTGAACTGAAGCCAAACTGGCGCAATTTTCGAACCATCACTAAATTATCAGATTTTTACAGAAGTATAACCGAAAAAAACAAAAAGAAACAATATTTCTTAAAGGAATATACTTTAATATAATTCGAAATTATTACTTATTTTATTTAATCTATAACATATATTAGTGTGATTATACAGGGTGTCCATAAAGTACGTGAGGACTTTAAAGATATTATAACTTTATTTGTATTAGTGATAGAAATAATCTGTAAAATATAAGCTTGAACAATTAAACTTGAAAGATAATACAGTGTTTCAACAAGATGGAGCACCTTGTCACTTTGCACTGAGTGTTAGAAGTTTCTAAATCAGGAATTTTCTAACAGATGAATCGGATGTGGTTGACCATTTTATTGGCCTTCGCGTTCGCCATATTTAACTCCATTAGATTTTTTATGGGGTAATGTGAAAAGAATTGTGTATGAAACTAAACCTAGTTCATGAGAAGATTTGAGCTAAAATATTAATCTGATCTCAGGCATAACTGTAAATCAGCGAACTGAAAAATCGTATTATCTTTTGTTTTGCTAATGATTGAGGATATGTGGAAACTTATATAAAAATTCAATTAAACCATAAAATTTGTAGATTTCTTTCTTTCCAAACCTTTTTACAAATTATATCGCAAATATAATTATAATATTTTTAAATGCTCACGAAATTTATGGAAACGATATATTTATTTTAAGTTATCTATATATTGTCAATTTTTATTTCTTTCAACTTTTTTAACCGGTACCAAGATATTTTCTGTATTACAACTTATGAGCTATTGTACTAAGCCCAAGCTCGTGTGTCTTATTTTAACTTGATCTTTGCTTACCGAATGTAAAGTTTACCAAATTTGCATTTACTATTCTCGTGTATATTTTGTCAGTTTATAATGTTTGGGTTAGGATTGTGAAAAAAAACATAGCATTGTAATCTATAAAAGTGTTCCAATATCGGAATATTTTAGGTTTAAACCCGATTTATATTTTCTTTATATCCGTCTCCTAACATTTATGAAAATTTGAAAAGTTTTGCTATTTTAGTTATATTTATGTAATAGGAATTTGTCAATAATGTGCTTCTTGATGTTATAGGTGTGGAGAAGATTCTAAAGTGCCGCGCCTATGGAAAGTATATGAAAACCATACCACTGGCTGACCTAAGCCTTGTGGGTGAAATATGGTAGAAGCCGTTGAAAGTTGTGCTAGATCCTAAGGTTGTGAGCGTCCTGGCTTTCCTTATATTGTTGTTCATAATAGATAACCTGCTCACTCCCAGAAACTAAGGTTCACTCAGCATAGTTAATTAGCTGTTGAAACATATATTTGGAGTATAGATCATCTGAGAATGTTGACCAAACAAGTGTGCCTGAGATGGTGTCTGCAATGTGGATCAGTCAGCCGCCGTGGTAGGCGGGTCTCCGCAAATACGAGTAACCAGACATTAATACGTACAGCAGGTTTTAAATATGCCTTGATTTTTAGTGTTTTCGTTTATCAAACTATTTATATATTAAAAAATGTTCATTATTTTCGTAGATCCTAAAACATGTAATATGTATAATTTGTTATACATACATTATATATGTATCAGGAATTGTAATAGCCGTAAGTGATAGTGCAGACAAGCTCCTACTGTCTGAAATGCTTCCGCGGTTTGCGCCTCAAATTGCCTCTGACAGCTAAGTCGAGCTCCAAGCGGAAGAATGACCGAAAGCGGACAACAGGCGCATTATAACCAGACACTTTGGGGAGATGCAGCGTGACAGCAGGAATTCAGTTTATCTAGAGAAAGGAAAACCCTGATATTAAGCACCAATTGCTTTGCACTCAGTTCTAAAAACGGGAAAAGGTATAGAGTTAATCCCGACAGAAAATTTAAAGTGGACCTCTGAGGTTATTAGCTGTCAACGCTGAAACTTTCCAAAAACTCCTGCAGCCACGTCGTCCCCAAATGTAATCCTTTGGATCTTTTCGGTATTTCTGAGAAGAAGGACATATAGTCTGAGTAGTGAATGGCTGGTATATACCAGCGCGCAATATTACTCCATGGAGACGCCACAGTAGTCTCGCCGTGTAAGGACTGGATTTTGAACAAACTCTGTGCTACTTTATTTTGCGAGATCAACGGCTGTCCACTGTACGTTACTATATAAATACACACTTTATGATATTTAAATAAATCTGTGAATCAATATACTTTGAGGAAACATATAATTTAAGATTTAAGTCTGTAATTATTAAACCATACATTTGATTGTGTGTATTATATGGCACTAAAAAGAAATCAAATGTAATAAAAAGAAACTAAATACTTGCAGATAATGCAGGTTTTAAGCAAACCCGACATGAGTTATGCACGTTAAAGATGTTAACGCAAAAAAAAAAAAAAATTAAAAGCAATAAAAAAGCAGTCAAGAGTGTCTAAAGCAAATAGAATGTCATATAAATTTAGCAATTTACAGCAAACTTCATTTAAATAAGAAAAACAAAACACTTAAAGAGTAAAGAAATTCACACAAACCATTCGAATTAAAACGAGTCTGACAAGAGCGTTAACTTTGGATACACTTTGTTTCTTATCTTCATCAGCGAACTGATATAATCAGATCGAAAATAGATATATATACCGGTGACAACTGTTTATTCTTGTCTTTATATTAGGTCCGAAATTCCAACAAACAAAAATGTATGCTGTTTTCAGAAACGGCGACGTAAATGAAAGAGAAACATAAATAAGTTTTAACTTGGGCAATAAAAGGTATATAAATTTAAACCCTTCCAAAACGAAACCGATATCCTTTAATGCTCATAGAGAGCCATTTTTACTAACCTCCCGAGGAGTTACCCACAGGATCTTCTTTGTTTCAAATATTCTACTAACATGAAATGGGGCAAATATATTGAAGTAATTTCTAGATACACTTTCAAGTGAGTTGTTTTTCTGTATCGTGCAAGAGGATTCTCCTAGTCAGATTCGATATTGCATATTTATACAGCAACCATTCATCCATAAATTGAAGATTGCAGCTATTTCTTGTCTGGTGCTTGGAATTTTAATGTCGAGATTCTCAATAAAACCTAAACACTGAACTCTAATTCTATCGAACATGAACTGGAATCTCTACTTTACTCGCTTTCCTGCTGCTATTATACGACTTACCACTCTCTTGTCTATAAATATTTTCAGCGTTGTTGTTATAGCGATCTCTAGTCCCTGGTACCTCTACTGCGTGGGTTGAAGCATATTACCTAGACTTATAAGTGTCAAACATTTACTGTTATAATTGCTACATGCGTCCGTAAGTTCTATTCTAATGATTTTGATTCTCGCTATTCTCACCGGAAGAAATATATTTCAGTTTCGTGCTGCTGACACCTACAGTTTTCAGTAACGTCAATGGAACGACAGTTACCAATATCTGTCTGAAACCTGTAAATTTGCCTTTCATTCTCTTCACTTGTGTCTTCTCATTTTGTTCGACTCACAGGAACCCATTATTTCTTAGTGGCTTTAACGCGTTGCTTAGGCATAAAATATTAAACAAAAGAAAAAAGTTTCGAAAGTTTAGCTTAAATGCTTGACAAACGCTGACACAGGAATATCTTATTTGTATGTACATAAAAATATGCTGGGAAAATGTTTTGTAAAATGATGTAATTTCGATTTAATTTAATTAAATGAAAAGTGTATTTTTTTCAGTCACATATGAATATAATTAATTCTGAGAAAAAGATGAAGTGTGTATCTCACTAATACATAAATATTTTGAAATGTAATTATAATATTCTTGATTTAATAGAAATGTCGCTATTACAACGAAAGAAAAATGTCGGATAAAACAGACACAGTTATTTAAAGTATTTGCGAGTGTCAATAACACTAATTTTCGTATAGTCATAAATTTAAAAATAGACGACAATCGTATAAAGTTCGAACATTATTATTAATATTGAATACTATAGTATTTTTTAAATTCTTTTGGTGGGTGAGAAAACAAATCAATGTGAGTCTCAAGATCATGATCAATATTATTGCTGATTTTTCGTTATACTTTCATAAAGAACCTCTCAATAAATTGTAGGAGCACCTGATTATATGTGGCTGCAATAATCAGCGTATTGAGGCATAGCAGACTGATAGATATTTTCTAATGAAAAAAATGGTCTAGCACCATACAGTGAAATACTTTTCTTAGCAGACGACCTTTCAATGGATTCAAATTTAAAAAATCATAAGATAATCTAAGATAATAATTAAACGAATAACGAAAAGTGTTACACGTCTAATGTAGATAACTAAATGAAATTTTACGATAACACAAAAAAATCATATTTACCCCGATGAAATGTTTTTTAAGAAAATATTTTGGGAGAAAATATAAAAAAAAGTGAATATAGTTTTCCAAAAAATAGTACCTGGTTAACTGATAGAATGTTTTTTTTTTGTTTTAATATTGATACCTATGCATAAAAACAATTGTAAATTTGCAGATACATCATGCTTACACAATCACTCACAAAATGTGCTCAGCCAATACAGGTAAGTATATATTTGTGACTTTTTGAGGAACGAAGCGATTTCTTAGATTTTTAAAGCATTTTATCCAGAGAAAAACGACGAAGATATGAAGATACACGGGTATTACGGTGTGAGGAATAAGAGAAAAAGAAAACCTTATTAAGGAAAGAGAAAAACAAAAGAGCGTGATTAAAAAAAACAAAAACAATAACGAATCACATTGAATTCAAATCTTTGAAGATCAATATTTACTGTAAATTAGGAAGGCGGAAAGGACTTCCACACACAAGAGGTGTCAGAGAATAAACTGTTACCATAGAACTCATGGTTACATCTAGTATTTTCAACTGTAAAATGATAAGATATTGCCAATTATCTAGTACTGCGCTCAAATTCATAAAACATTGGTACTAAAAGAAAAATATTAATAGATTTAGGAATAGTATTGATTTTAATTATGCAAAAGAAATTATTATTTTTATGATAAAAAATATTATTAATAATTATGAAAAAATGAATTATTACTCTTAATTATAAATACAGATTTATAATGATTAATTATGAAAAAGGAATTGTCTTTATTAATTAGGAAATAGGAATATTATTATTTAGTGAGAAAGAAAATAAAAAGGAAGAGCAAAATAAATATTCAGATCTATAATTAAAAAAACGTAGTTGAAATTGTGAAATTCTAAACCGAAATGTATAAGCAAAATAAATTTGAAATTTAACCTACTCGGATTATTTCAGTATTTTCAATGAAAAATATATTTATCGCCTAAAATAATTAAAAGAACAAAGAGTTCTAGGTCCTGTTTCAAAACAAATCTAATATATTTGTATCAAAAACTGGTATTTTCTGCACAGCATATTATGACCAAAGACGTTAATGTGTAATTTAATGTATGAAAAAACAACAACGTACATTTAAAATATCTGCACGAGAAAAATTCCTTTACATTTTGAAAATTTGGTATATTTTAATATTTTCGACTTACACTGAAAAATAAATAAAATATTGTTTTGGGCATACACGTTATTGCGTTATTTGAAGTTGTTGTTAAAGAGAAAATAGCACAAAATAATTTGTTAAATTAACTGAATGTTATATTATAAAAACGTGATTTTTTATATTGGTTATTTCTTAATAAGAATGTCAAGTAAAAATATGTACAATGGGAGTACAAAATAACCGTGTAATATAGAATTATAAGAAAATAATTCGAAAAATTTGACTGTCCTGTCAAAATTTATTATTAGTAGTACATCATTTTCTGCTAAAATGTTTTTTTTAGATATTATTAAATGGGATTATTAAGATCAACATTCAGGAATATTTAAGAAATTAGATTAATATCTACTTGCGAGGTTTAAAAACATTTTCCGGAAAGAAATGCTATCTTTCATGATGGAAATGCACTTACTCATACAGCTGAAGTTGTAGGACAATGGCACCAGGAATTTTCTATTGAAGTAGAACACTTTTACTTTGCAACCAAAATCATCAGATTTTCAAATCGTTGAATATTTCTGCTTCATTTTAGAAAAAAGTTGGGAGTCGATATCCTCCACCCTAAGTATTGAAAAAAGTGGAAAATGTTTTAGCTAGAGAATCGATAGAAATTTCTCTGACAAAGATTCAAAATTTGTACAATTTGTTCCCACGCAAAATTCAAGCTGTAATTACTACCAAATGCATTAATTCAGCGTCGAATCAACTTCTTCAGCTAGGCCATCTGATATCTATTTTGAGCTTTGTACATCACTGTTATAAGCGTTCGTAGTGGTGGATAACAATATGACGGTTATTGAAAGTGTTTTTTTTTATGTGATTGTATTTTTTCGAGAGAAGTTACTGACTTATTTGGGTGGAAAATTAATCGGTAACTGCCTTAGTAAAATTTGTTAACCCTCTGTAAACATTTCTTACTCTGCTTCATTTCCAATTTGATATATGTTTGTTTCCTCAAACAAGTCAATACATTGTTTAATATTACACCTTATAATTGAGTGTAATAATGAGAAGATTTGATTTTGTTTTCATTTGTGGCCTACCGTATGATTGCTGATCTTTTTCAATCTGACTTAATAATAATAATAATAATAATAATAATAATAATAATAATAATAATAATAATAAGATGAAGAAGAAGAAGAAGAAGAAGAAGAAGAAGAAGAAGAAGAAAAGAATAACAATAATAATGCCGAATAAGTATATGTAAAATTAATAATTCTGATATAAATCACGCACAGAAATTTGTTCAATATGAATATATTAAATGTTAATTTTCGCCAAGTTTAATTTTGTTTCGTTTTATTAGCAATACTAATAAAATGATTCTAATAAACCAAATAATAATAATAATAATAATGATAATAATAATAATAATAATAACAACAACCTTGGAAAACTGCTTCAATACAAAGAAAAATCTTAGTATTGCTTGGATATATTAACGTAAGCATTCGAGAGCGTACCACATTCCTGGATTTTGATGACATCAAATATATACAAAGAATCAGCCCCCATCATCAATTTCATCAAACAGTGTATGTCGATGTGGAAAACAACCTTTTATCTCAATCATATTAATGGAACCTATAAGTCTGGTTGTAATATAACAATCTGGCCCCACCCGAGGAAGGCTGATGCAAGCGAGGGTGTTTCCGGTCGTTGAAAGGAACGGATGTCGTTTGACCTTATTTCCGGCAGCAGCGGAAATAACTACAGAGGCAAACAGAACAGGTGTCTCTGAGAATTACGTGGGCGTGCGTGGGCGAGGCAAAACCGGAAGAAAAAGTCCCGGTTCTGGAAGATTATAAAAAGACCTCGGCACACGGATTCGCCAGTAGAGGAGCAACAGAGATCGGCCGGTGAAGAGAGAGACACAACAGATAAGACTACACTCCCGTCAACCCATTAGAAGCGCGCTCTCTCAATTCTCTCTTCCCTATTCTAACCGGCTCAGTCATTAAGACACATAATTGGTGCCTAGTGACTTGCTGTTTTGAGACAACAAAACAGTTAGATGCGAGCTGGTTGCCACGGCGACGATTGAAATTCAACGGACTTAAAACTACCAGATAGAAAGAAAAAAGAAGACGAAAATAGAAGCAGCCGCACGACTATAGACATCAGCCAAGGTAGGTGACTCTTTGATTTGATAGTGTGTGTGTTCTGCTCTTGTTTATAATAGGTCTAGTTAGAAAAAAAAATGGAACAGCACACTTTTGCCGATCTGACCCTAGAATTGAGAAATGTGGATTGTTCGGTGTCGAACACATTAAGGGTAGAACGGAGGGGGTGCATGACTACATGCAGAGAGTAGTACGCCTAGCGGAGAGCGCATAGGTTGGGGTTGACGGGAGGAATAAAGTTGAGATATTTACCTATCTGTAAGTATAAAACATCTGAGTTAATGATTTATTTTTTTTGTTAATATTTTACCATATATGTGAAGTGAGTTTACTGGTATGTTGCTTAATTAATCTTACTTTTATTGAGTAAGTGAAATGTAAAATCATGTAAAGGAAGTTTCTTCTACTCTTTAAAGTGGATAATTGGATTAACTTGTTGATAACAATGTTTTCTTTGGTTTGTGCAGTGTTAGGTTTTCTTTTTTTGGATTTCTTTTCAATGACTGTACACTACAAAATGATTTACATTTCTATGTTTGTGAATTATGCTTTTGTGCAGGTTCCCATCAACATCCTCTGTGAATTTTCATTTATGTGACTTGGGAAATATCTTTTGAAGATATATTAATTTCTGAAAACTTTATATTGACACGGATAGACCTGCAGATTCCACAGTTGATCGGAACAAAAAGAAAGAACAACTGAAAAGTCTTGTAGACTAATTGGCTGATATGCTATAGGATTGGCAAAGAAGCAGTGGGAGGATTAACGATAGTTTAAGTGAAATAGTTAGGAAGATACAAACGTGGAAAATTATTAATAGTATCTAAAGCATAAAGTAAATTATACGTCTCTGGTTCAGTGGTTTGGTCCCCAATTACGCAGAAATTTCCCAATTTTTCAGTGGACACCATGCCGGTAGAATTGCGCGATATGGAGGAGATTCCTATCCGCAAACTAGTAAATACCTTGGAACAGATAGATATGGAAAGATTTAGTGAAGGATATGAAGAACTCCCGAAGAAGTTGACGATAGGAGTCATTGCTGGCATAGTCGGCGTTATGATAATCCTTGGAATAATAGCTAGGAAGCGGATTTTTATGTGTGAAAGAAGCAACAGTGCTTCGGGAAAGGAAATTGAGTTATCCGTTGTCAATAGTACTCCGGGGTCAACGGGTGTTCAACACTCAAATGTCTCTGCGTTAAACAGAGAGATGTCAACAAATCAGATATGCTTGGATTCGAATCCAGAGGAAGTAGTTCAAGGAATAGAAGACATTGTACAAACTAAGGAACTACGAGTCACGAGACCTTATTTCCGGCAGCAGCGGAAATAACTACAGAAGCAAACAGAACAGGTGTCTCTGAGAATTATGTGGGCGTGCGTAGGCGAGGCAAAACCGGAAGAAAAAGTCCCGATTCTGGAAGATTATAAAAAGACCTCGGCACACGGATTCGCCAGTAGAGGAGCAACAGAGATCGGCCGGTGAAGAGAGAGACACAACAGATAAGACTATACTCCCGTCAACCCATTAGAAGCGCGCTCTCTCAATTCTCTGTTCCCTATTCTACACGGTCCATCGTCATTAATAAAAATATACCTTTATATTTTTATATATATGCGTGTTTGTTGTGTGTCGATATATAACAGACGGAAATGAACATCAAAAGAGGTATATTTCAAGGTGACTCTTTGTCTCATTTACTATTTTGTATATCATTAATAGCATTAAACAGTCAACTTAACAAGACAGAATGTGGGTATAAAATAGCACAAAAGATAATAAGCCATAAATTGTATGCTGAAAATGATAATGAGCTGGAAGGTCTTCTGCAAACTGTCAAATGCTTCAGCAAAACATTGGGAGGAAATTCAATTTGAATAAATGTGCTAAAGCTACAGTTTTACGAGGATCGCTACGAGAAACATCTTCAATTCCTTTAGTCTCTGCTGTAACAATAAAAGATTTAGAAACAGAAGAAGTTTATAAATAAATAGGTGTAAATAAGAGTGAAAAAATCACCATAAAACACTGAAAGAAGTATTGCGTAAAGAGTACTATAGAAGGCTACGGCAGATATTAAAAACACAATTGAATTCTCAGAACAGAATTATGGCAATTAATAGCCCTGCCCTCACAGCGACCAATATGGTTTCAACATCTTGAACTGAACTGTAAAAGACATCAGACGGATGGAGTTTAAAACAAGAAAGCTTCCCTCTAATCAATAGATGCATCATCCAAAGTCTGATCTACACCGTCTATACATACCCCGTAAAGAAGGTGGAAGAGGTCTTATTCAGCTAGAATTGTTATACAAGTCAACAGGTATTGGCTTACGAACATAGGTAGAAATAGCAAAGGACTGGATAATACAATTAGTTTAACAACATGAAAACAGAAAGAAAAAATATTCAACACTGAAAGAAGGCAGTAAATAAATTTAGTAGATTCTATGGAAAAGCAAAACAGACGCCAAATACCAACTATTGCGGCAGAAAAATATGAGAAAGAAATCCAACGATAAAGCTCTTGAACAGACGAAACAACGCTGGCAAGAAAAACCTTGACATGGCCAATATCCAGAAAGTGCTAATAAATACAATGTTGATAAAGTTAATACTCATCGATAGTTACATGCATCTGAATTAAAATCTGAGACTGAGTCCTTTATTCTTGCAGCGTATCACCAAAGTTCCACTAGGAACTTTCAGGCAAATATTATACATAATAGTGCAGATCTGAAATGTGTGTTCTGTTATAAATACGAAGAAAACGGTGGACTATCGAATCTGGGGATATTCTGTACTTGCCCCAAATAAATGTGGCGATCTTCACGACGGAGTGGGGCCGTATTTGCATTGGACAGTGTACAAACGCTATGGAGAGTGTGTGGGCAAGCAATGGTGTGGACATCACCCAGGGCCGTTTGCAGAGGTGGAGGATGTCACCATTCTGTGGGATTGCACCATCTGTACAGACAGAGAGGTTGAAGCAGGTGGGCCGGACATTGAAAGAAAGGACTTGCCGATTAATTGACATGGCTTGTCCAGCGGATTGTAACATGGCAGCCAGGGATTTTGATAAACCGTCAAAGTATAAGAATGCTCTTGGAGTGGTAGAAAATTGAGCAAAAAAATCCCGTTGGGAGGATCTCTGGAGGCCCCAGCTTGAGAGATATTAGAGAATTGTCTTGTTAGGTTCAGCCCACAAGCTGAGGAGAGCTTTGTCTGTGTAGAGGTGGAGATGTTAGGGGAGATAGAAAAAAACATGAAAGGGAGCCATAACAACACATCACGACCTGCCTTCCTGCAGACTTGTCACGTACTGCGACCAAAGCAAAAATCGAAATATGATGAAAAATGACAACATAATAATAATAATAACAACAACAACAATAATAATAATAATAATAATAATAATAATAATAATAATAATAATAATAATAATAATAATAATAAAAATAAGAACAAGAAGAACAAGAAGAACAAGAACAAGAACAAGAAGAACAAGAACAAGAAGAACAAGAAGAAAAGAATAACAATTATAATTGCGAATAAGTATACGTAACATGAATAATTCTGATAAAAATTATGCACAGAACATTGTTCACTAGGAATATTTTAAGTTATTTTTTGCGAGGCTACATTTTGCAATTTTTATTTTGTTGAAAATCTCAGTGGAGGTTTTTAAACATTTGTAAATGTCATCTTGATAGGTTTATTGTTACATCATTGAAATGCATATAAGATCAGGACGTAAATAGATATTTAAAAATTATGATTGTTAAGAACTCTTTGAAATAGTCTTTTGGTAGTAATGTCAAATACACACATATACTATATTCGTATAAATTCTCAAACATTCACATATTGTTAAACAAAATGTATCTAAAAACGTAAAGGTAAATTCATGGATAGGATTTCCAGATACGGTAATTTGAACTGCTAAATATACGTTTACAAAAAAGATGTTCACAGAGAATGTGACGATTACCGACTTTATGAACATGTATATACAACATCGGGAAGTTGAATTTAATTCACCATCTTTATTTCTATACAAGACTTGCGCAGCAAAACGTGGTCTTCAATATTAGAGAACCAGAAACAGAAAAAAAAACCCAAAAAAAAACGACCTGATGAGCATTCAGTTTGAAAGGGTGAGAGATTAACAGACTAATCTTATAGATATGATACTGTATTTTTATTGCTAATATAAATATACGTTCCCAAGCAGTTGCCAATCAAATTCTCGACCAATTCCAAAACTGTCTTACGCCGGTGATTGAAAGCAAACGGGCTGTCAGTTGGTTTTCCCGTTAAGAAGGTACGGAATATAACGAATATATATAATTCTGATATGTAAAATTGAACCAAACATTGACTGTAATACAATAGTTTATTTACATCGCAATAACAACTATCTTCGAAAGAGTATTCATTTTTTGAAGAAAATTCAAATTGACAGCTAATCTAAAAATTATCTACAATCTATTGGATACTAGGACAAGGTTAAGCATGTTAATTTGAGAGGCGTCTGAAACAAAACATCATCTATTAATCGGAGAACCTTTATTACATTCCATCATCTTGACTGATGCTAACCTCTCATCACACCTTCTCAGACAAGATTTTTTATCTAACACGAAATGGAAAGAATCTATTGCAGCAGTTGCTAAGTTTGTTGCTTGGAAGTTTTTTCTTTGACGATCTTGATAATTCACTCCCCAGAAACTCTAGTATATATGTGTAAGTCTAACAATTGTATTTACTTTCAATATTGATGCCACATAAAATTTAGTGTAACTGTTACATATTTGTATATATGATAAAATCGAAAGAATAATCTGCAATGTCACTCGTGCCCAGGTGACATTTTGTCTTCAGGTTTATGCTAATTCTTTCTGCACTCACAAATCTAGGGTGTAGAATTCTCTTCCAGATTATGACTTTGATTTTTCACAAGTACTTGTGTATCCTTATTTTCTGTCTTAATAATTCCTGTTCTTTAATTAGTCTCTCTCGTTAATAATATTTTCCTTATTGTTTCTCACATGCAGGAACCGAAATGAAAGAAATGATTAAAACACTGAAACTTTCTACAGTTGCATAATTATAATATTACTGGTTTCTAATAAAATCAAATTTATTTTATAAAAGTGTGTTTTGAGATTATTTTAAAATAGACATATTATGTTTCACTCATGGTTTCTATACGATTTCATATCACGAGGAAGATTTATTATACAAAAAGAAAAATATAACAAAATCTGAAAATGATGTCTAGCGGTAGAATTAAAAGGAATAAATAATAACGTTTGTAATTTATACTTACGGAAGTTTTTGTCTTGATTTTTTTACGTTTTATTGACTTCCTAATATTCTCGTTAATCATTTGTGCATTTAAAATCTTAAAATCTCTGTCTGAGAAGCAAAATTGATAGTTGAATACTGCATTGTCAACATATATTTTAGCTGCAATTATATCCGAAGATTTGGTCATTAAGTGCGTACTTTGTCCAATGAACCTCAGGAAAATATAATAATTAACCGTAATGATATATTAGGAGTGTTTGACGGATAACTAGTTCCTCGCCAGAAATGAAAGAACTTGAAAATTATGTTCTAGTAAAAAAAACTTTAATGACGTCTGGTGGTTAGTGTCAAGTTTGGTGTTTTGTCTGGTAGAATGATATTCGTAAAGCAGGCATTTGTCATAAATTAATTGTTATTGAGGCAGAGATAGAACTTTAATCGAATTCTCTGAATTAATCCTAATTTTTATTATAATAGTATATATATATATATATATATATATATATATATATATATAAAATTAAAAGTAAAAATATATTGAAACACGGAAATTTTTGTTTTTCAAAATTTCTATTTCCACATCAGGCAATGTTAGATGTTAGTTGTGAAAAAATAAAGATTTCCATGTCGCAATGTATTCTTAATTTCTAATTATATAACAAAGTTAATAAAATGATTATATGATGTAAAATATTTATTTTATTGAGCATTCTGGTGAAAATTTCACGCTAAATATATTATGATTAACAATACATGAAAATCTGTTCTTTAAATATACTAAAATCTCACTTTTGTATGAGACAATCTGTTACAATAATGGTTCGTCTTTAAGAGGAAGACATATTTAATATGGATAGAAATTGATATTTTATTTTCCATAATATAGAATAATGATTTAAGTAACGAAATAGATTTCATTGATTAAAATTAAAATTAAGAGTTATATGGATATTATTAAGTTTTATTAAGTTTGCTTATTATTGAAATTTAGACACGTGACAAATTTGGTATTAGTTTCATAATTGCGTTAATTTAATATATAATTTAAATTATATTGTTTTATCATTCAAAGGCATCTCAAAAACTAGCATGAAATGTCTTGCAATTATCTAACATTGTTATAAACTTTTTTGGATCTGTTCTCATTGGAGTCAATATTTGAATTTCGTACACTTGTTCAATACAATTATATGCTAATGAAGGGATATTACCATAACACCTAATCATTCAGACAGTATTTTATTTTCTATATTTTACATATAACGTATGCATCTGGTCAAAATAATTGGTTTATATTTTGTTTCACTTAATTTAAAATGATTCTAATTATCACTTAATATATATATATATATATATATATATATATATATATACTGTTACTATAAAACATTATATTATAAAATATTGTACTATAGGAAACATTGTATTGTAAAATAATATAAACATTATATAATAAAAAATATATAATATAAACATTATATTATATTAAATATATAATATAAACATTATATTATAAAACATTGTATTATAGGAAACATTGTATAATAGGAAACATTATTATAAAACATTGTATTATAGTAAACAAGTATTTAGTACAGGTTGTGTAAAAGAAAAACAGACACCTGAATATGTAACAGACATTACATAGAAATTTATAATAATATTAAAGTTATTTCTTCTCTAACGTTACACTTTTAAGTAATTTTTAGGTGGGTTGATGCAAATTTATAGCAAGTGGGGTAATACCAGATGATCACAGCAAGTCTATCTTCATAGCACTACCTAAGAAGCTAAGAGCAAACGAGTGCAAACTGCACAGAACCATCAGTATAATGCGTCCAATAACAAAACCGAATGCTGATGAATAGACTAAGAAGAAGAATCAGACCAGAGAAAAGAAAATGCGATATTTATGATTAGGATGCTCTCTGAAAGGGCAATACAAATGAAGAAGTGCTTATACCTGTTCTTTATTGTTTATACAAATGCGTTTGACAATATACGCCACAAAGAATGGCTGGAGATGCGCGGCAGCCTTGACATATTTAGGAAAGACTTCAAAGTATTCAAGAATCGTTACTGGCAGCAAACTGATTGCATACGGACTGGTAATGAATTCAGAAGATATGCAAAGATAGAAAGAGGCTTAAGACAAGGATGTGATATATCTGTTCAACTTGTACAGTGAAAATATTTTGAGGACCCTAGAACTTATGCCGGAATTTGTCATCGGAGGCCAAAATTTAATAAAATCTAAGGTACGCAGATGTTACAGTGCTGATAGCAGACACAGAAAGGAAACTACATGACCTTCTACAGAAGGTAGCTGGAAAATGTAACAAGAAAGGACTACAAATAAACTGCAAGGAAACCGAATGTATGGTCATCAGAAAAAGGGCAGCCCAAAATGCCAAATCGAGCTCGGGTATACTAGAATCAAGCAGGTACAAAAATTTAAATACCTGGGACTTGTTATAACAGAAGACGGAAAGTGCGACATGGCATGGAGAAGGAGGCATTTCAAAAGATGAGTAAGGTAATAAGAAATAGGACAATTTCGCTAGAAACAAGAAAGAGAGTACTGTATTGCTATGTGTTGTCCGTTCTTCAATATGGCAGTGAATGCTGGACAGTATCATCAAAGATGAAGGAAAAGACTGCAGCAACTGAAATGCGATTCTACAGAAGGACGCTGCCAATATCATGGACCGAACATGTGAGCAATGATGAGGTCTTAGATATGATGTAAACAAAGGGAAAATCGATACTGAGCATCAGGAAGAGACAGCTGAAGATCCTGGGATATGCAATGAGGAAGGAGTTCTTGGAGAACCTGATACTAACAGGCCAGATAGAGGGAAGAAGAGACAGGGGAAAGCAACGAATAATATATATGTATGACCTAATCAGGTTGATGACGGAACGCGGGTTGCATGGTGTAATAGAAGAAAGCGCGCTCAGAAACACCAGGGATAGGGAAACGTGGAAAGCCATGATCAGTGTATCAGTAATATTAACTAAAATTTTCCCAACTTGAGAATGAAGTATTTTTATCAGAGTACCTTGTTTTTTCTTTCTTTCTTTCTCTCTCTTATATATATATATATATATATATATATATATATATATATAACGCTGTATAATTAGTAGAAGTGAATAAATCTATGCATATATTCTTCTCATTGAAGTTAAATATATATAAGTTCTTATTAGCTAGCGTGTGTTCCATTATAGCGATTTTAGAATCTCATCATATTTTCCGGGAAATGTCCATCAGATGCCCTCTTCAGAAAGGTCAACTAATAACTCCTTCTTCTGAAGGGATTAATCATCAACCGCCGGAAAATAATTAACTTTTTCAGAAAAGGTTACACTTTTGAATTATCGTCCTGAAACGAAGTTTAATTTCTCTCCGATTCTAATATATCGAGAGATGCTAATCATGAAACGAATATCGAAAATTTCCGCGGGGAAGAGATCAGACTGATAGGTATGCATATTATTAAAAGGACGTTCTTACTTATCTGTTTAGTACACACCACATGGGCATTATCTATATTTTGTGCAATAGCATGGTGCACTTGTCTAAATTATTCTTTCTTGCAGATGAAGGATTTCGTCATTAAATATTCAATTTTATTTAATTTAACATGCTTTATTATGCTATGCTGAATTAGGATCACGTTCATATTTTATATATCCGTGTGTGTTTGTGTGTTTGTGTGTTTCCTTGAAAAGAACCGACAAGGAACGCTTCAATAAATAAAACATTCGAAAAAAAATTAAATAATTTACCTACTGAAACGAGAAAAAAACAACACAAGAAAATTACATAAAATACTAACCACAACACATTTTGTCTGTGATTTTTAAAGAAAGTGTATATATATATATATATATATATATATATATATATATATATATATATATATATATAAAGAAAACATAAGGTGTTAAAGTTTTACGAATTTCAGTTTCCTTGCCTTTCCTTTTTTTTTTAAAAAGTGTTCAATGCAATAAATATTCTAGAGCATAATATAATCATATAATTCTAGAATGCATAAAATTTTGAGCATTTGCAGATAGGATCAAAGTTTCGACGGCTTAAATTGCTTGTTGTAAATCCTGAAGAATATTTTTTACAAGTTTAGTATTTGCTGTTAATTCTCAACTGAAGGTAAAACGTAAATTAGAAACGAGCAACAGTAATCATATTATTTAGAATATTTCTTAAATAAATCAACAAAATAAGCTATCCCGAATAAAACAATTTTATCTCACCTAGTTCCTAGTTTAAAGTTTGTTTTTTTTTTGTTTTTTAACTGATTAGTAAAATAATTTAATAATTGCCATTTCAAAGTCCATAATTCGATGAACAATTTAAATAAAATGTCCGTGGGTAAAAAAAAAAAAAATAAGAAAAGTATGTTCTTAATAAAGAACAATCCAAGATTTTATCCAATGCTTGTGTTGTCATAACATATTGATAAGTTTGTTTTTCATACTTTTATTCCCAATTTTACAGTTAGTAAAGTAGTTTCATGAATCTGTGATTTGTAATAAACGTTAATATTTGATTTGTTGAAACAAATATATACATACTATCACACAAATTCACAAAAGCCATAATAAAATGTTTTTCCTGAAATTCTGCCATCACATCATTTTGTATATTTTCCTCAGAATCACACGTTCCACACTGTATTTACTAAAAGTATAATTTATCACTATAGAAGAGAACGATAAGAGCTACTTGCCTAAAAAATAAACTTTTTTATTGATTTTAGAGACAGTGCATTAAATATAAGGAAAACGTGTACTGAAATGGATTCCAAAAATATTTTTGATCACTTTTAAACATTCTATGTCCCTAACAGCATTAAGAATTTTAAGATTTACTGTTCGGAACACCATCAATTTGATGACGGTAAATTGATTACATTCAAATTGTAGTATTTTAAAAGATTTAAGTTGAAAAGAAGTATAAGAAAACATATTTAATTTAAAATACAGGAGTCACAAAATATCTTCAAAGGTTACCGGCTTATATGTTTTATTTGTTACCAAGTAAATAGCCGTCACAATGTGATTTCAATTAATCTCAAGTTGTTTGTGTCATTTTTTTTGTGTGTGTGTGTGTGATATTTGCATATACTAGCTACTAACAAATACTGGACAAGAAAAATAAAAAAGATTGCGCATTTATATAGTCATCCGCAGAGAGAACTGCATTGCATCTCAACAATATGGTTAGACTTCCGATTGCTTCTAAACAGGACTGCAACCCGACCGAATTGACATCAGCCGGCGATTCTACATCTAAGCTACGGGCATCCGATGGAAGAGGGTGAACTTTTAGCGAATTATATACAATGTAGACTTAATTAAGCCTGTTGCTGAGAATTTTAAGATTCCTTACTGAATGAACGATGCGTAGATGTTTGAGTAGCTACTGTCTTTTCAAAGTTTACCATTCCCCCACAGTGCTCAATCAGTATGTAAGAGCGTATATATATATATATATATATATATATATATATATATATATATCATAACTGATAATCTCTTTTTTATGCAGCTTTTATTAAAAATGAGAGATGATTATTTTTTTGTAATTTTTCTTGTGTTCTTGTGTTCTCTTTTTCCCATAAAACCTACTCCAATATTCTTTTTTTCCGAGTGCGTTCTCGAAAGAATCTCTTCTCGCTGCAATTATATACTCTTTATTGAGAAAACACTTTTTAAATAATCATTTAGATAACCACCTCTTTGTTTAGTAACATCCGAATCGCCATAACATCATTAACATTTTCATACACTTATTTTCAGTTATGACATATTTCGCTTAAAGTATTTAGCTATTAAATTTTTTCCAGTATAGAGAGAGTTGAAAAGTGTGTCCAAGTCATGGATGGCTGACAAATTATTATATACTTTCTAACGTCTCTCTGACAGGTGGAATATGCCGGGTCTGTCTCTGCTCTATCAATTCTTCCACTGAATGTACTCAGAAGATCTAAATTTATTGGTTCCTCTAGGTCTACACTTCACAGTTATGACCCACCATACAACCTACATTAGCGTAAATCACGCTATCCCCTCCGTATTTCATCGGCGAGATAAATTCCCACTCAAAGAGTTTCTTCCCTCGAACGATTGCTTGCTGGAACTAATTCCCAAGAGAATGTTTCCCTGATCACTGCAATCTTGATCTGTTCATGTGTAGTATTAACCATTATCTTCGCCTCCTATCCATATGAAATATTCCTTAACGTATTTCATGCAAACTTTATTCATTATGGGTTCGAAACGCCTTTGGCAGGAATAATAGCTTGCATTCTGAGAGGGATCAATACGTACAAAACGTGACTCTTTTCCAGAGGCGTTGTTATCCATGATTTAGCTAAAACCGTCTCCAATTGTTTTAATTATGATGAGGAAGAATATTGATATCTCACTTGTTTTTCTAATATGAACCATAAATCTTCAGAGATCTGGGGACTGTGGTGGCCAGATAAGATGTGCTACTTGAATAAAATGTTCCACATCCCATTCAGATAAAATGTATGAGCTGTATGACTGGGTGTATTGTCATACTGAATGATGACACTTTTCACTGGAAACATTTACGGCAATATTGGATGAAGTTGATCAAATAAATTTTTGAACAGACCTGATTGTTGATTTTAATATACTTCTTTAAATAATATCTTTAAAATCAATTTGAACATTAAAAAATGTACTAATGTTATCAGATCAAACAATATAAAAATAGATAATCAATTGACGGTTTAATCCATTTTTTTAAAATCTGAGATTATGGAACTAGGTGTTTCCATTATTTTGTCCCCTTTACCCACATATCTTGAGTGTCCTCCGGGCGTTGTACAGAGGAAACAATGGTAAAAAATATTATTTTCGAAATTTAAATAAACAATAGTTCAAGAACACATTGTTTATATTATAAGCTTTTATCAAAATAATTTGAATTCATAATTACATTTATAATACGTTAGAACAAATAAAATGTATTACTTTTCTGACACAGTCAGGGCGAGATTCGAAAACCTATTTCTTAGTTTTGATTTTGGAAGCGACATGATTCTCTATTTTCGCTCAGTGAACTTGTAAGTAAATGAGAGGCAGAACTGACTGCAATTTTGATCACTTCGAAAGTTAATTTCTCATTTTCCTTTTTGTGACATGTCCATTTAACATATTTATAATTAGTGGTTTATAATTTCATGTGTTGTAATTATTTTACATGAGTCCACCAAATATTATTTGTGTAAAGAAACATTTATTGAAAAAACATCAACCATCTCACCAATTATAGAGATTTCTTCTAATAGTGGTTCTAGGATTTATACAAAGACACATCTGAAAATGAATATTACACGTGTTCCGATCTTTTATTAGAAAGAGGAACATTTGTAGAATTCTGACGAACTGCTGCTATTACTAATCCCAATGCAATTCACGGCCATTTCGCAGTTTTCCTTCAGCAATGGTTATAATGAGATAGTGCCGCACCTGCAGGAAGATATTATTGCAGTCACAATATTTTTGCTAGCGAGAAATGCTAATTCCGAGGTCAATGATAAGGCAAAGATATTTCCTCACTAACATTAAAAATGTACGAATGTACTGAAGCTGCCGTATAGGTACAGATGTGCGTACATAAATTTTTCTCACAAATACATATTTGTTTTGGTTCCTTTTTTGCAGCAGGAATATTGACTTTACAAAGTTTGTCAACGTTATCGAAATTTTCCTACAGAAGTTTACCATGAAATTCTGGACTTGTTGACCGCTCCGCCTAAGGTGAATTCGTACGATACGCTGAGACATACTTTCTTTCAACAGACTGATAAATTTAAAGAAGTTAGACTAGGATGTGTTCCCACGGGATTTGTTCAATATATGCAGTGAGGCAATTCTGAGAGAATAAAAAGGATTCATCATGAACGGCTGCAATAAAAGATATGGATATGACTGTACTAATAGCAGACACGTAAAGGAAACTACAAAATCTCTTACGAAGTGTATCGAAGGAAGATGAGAAAAGAGACTAAAATTAAACCACGTAAAGACTAAATGTATAGTCATTTGCAAATAAAGGAGCACAAAAAATTACAATTATAGGTTGTGGATACTAAGATAAATGATATACGGTAATTTAAGTATTTGGAAAACGCTTTAAAGGAGGACAAAAAGTGTGACACCGAGATCCGAAGCTGTATTGTTATAGCCAAAACTCATTCCAAAAGCTAAGCATGCTATTAAGAGAAGAAACATTTCGTTTACAACAAGGAAAATATTACTGAACTGTTAAACAATATTTATTCTCATGTACGTCAGCGTTTGCCGGATAATCGCTTCAAAGGAGAGACTCAAAGCAGTAGAAGAATGTTAAGGGTATAATGAACCAAACATGTGAGCAACCAAAGGTTTTTGGAGATAATGGAAAAAGGTTACCTATATTTAAATCAGGAAGACGCAGTTGAAGTTTCGAGAAACTTCATGAGGAAAGAGGGGTTGGAGAATCTGATACTCATAGTACGGAGAGAGGCCCAGAGAGAAAAGGAAAACAATGCGTGTTATACTTGACGGTGTTGGGCAAACGGATTGCGGAGCAGAGTTTAGGTGAAATAACAAAACAAATTTGAATAAGAGCTACAAAAGACAGGAAGATGTGGCGGGCTATGATCACCTGTGACATGAAGAGATAGAGTAAATCAAAGAGAAGAAGTCTCTAGAATATAGAACACCTTAACAAATCTTGAGATATGACGATTTGCCTAAGAATATTAAGTGTATTATATGGTTGATGATACTGAATAAGATGACCTAAAGTGTAACATTTTGGTTGGAAGACGCCGATCCGGAGAAACTGACAATTTATGCTGACAGGATTTGCCAAGAATCATCTATAGAAAACTTTAACGCAATCCAAAATTCAATAAACTAACAAATGAGCCAAATACAAAATCTATCACCGAGAGTTAATATTACTTAGCGAGTGGAATCCATGCCAGTGAGTACTGGAAACACGTCTCGTATTATCACAGGCGATACTCCAGGTAAAATAAACCCAAGAGTAAAAATATTCTTATTAACATAAATTTGAGTTAAACGCTAGCAAGTGCACAAAACCCTATGCGTTCGTAACATCAAACTAAAGAAACGCCTATTCCGACCGGTTATAACTGCCACTGCATTGACGCCGAATAAAATAATTAATACCAGCGCCGTAGAAACTCCAAGATTCTAATGTTAGTAAAACACGCAGTGGAAAATCATTGACATTAAATTTAAAAATACTTCGAATATTTTTATGGGTTTTTATAGAAAGAAGACGTAAAGAAAGACACCCATCTGACTTCTTCACACTTTCAACCTATCAATAAAAATGTCTACTAATACACGACGAAATTCAACTAAAAATCCGAGGAATTTCTCTGGATTTTCTTTCTACAGGTTTCAGTTCAACACTGCCTAAATATATGATACTTACGAGGAATTGTCTAGCACGAGACAGCAAACCAAATTTTCTATCTATTTTTCGTATTTGATTGGGGAAATGACATAGAAATTAATTTCGGAAAACGTTTTCTACGAAACGCTGGCTCGTGCAACTGACTCCCTAGAGGACGCTTTCCTAAATAATACAATTTTAACCTCTTCAAATCTAGATAAATCATATACTTTTCTCTGACGCTCTATCTCGAGTGGATTGTGACCTTTTAATGTCGATATATTAAAAAGTCTATCTTCAATCTACAAATATAAGTAACCTATGATCTAATAACTTATCAAATGAATTCATTTCTCTATTTCTGAATTAGCCAATTAAATGAATTGTGGTTTATAAACATCTATGAATTTATCAAACGAACCTATTTAACTCTCGATTTTTAGAAATGTATATTTTTGAATCAGTATTTGAAAAGATATATTGATTCAAATGAATCAATATATCTTTCTATTGATAAACATGTTTAAATACCTATCATTACAGGAATGTCCCAGTTCATTTATCTATTCAAAAGCCGTATCCAGTGAATAAATTGATTAGGTCATGATGGATGTGATCTGTTTTCCTATCTACATGTCTGGCGATAAACAGCACGAAATAAAATATACTTTTTTCAATGAATTTCGCAAATAAATCAATTTAGTTATCTATTGTTCAATGTTTATATATTCTTTACAGACAATTTGTCAAAAAATACATTAATTCAGTCGAATCGATATATCTGTTTGTATGTCTTTTTACATATAATTCAATAAAAAATTCTAATATTGTAGCTATTCACAAGTTAAATCAACTGATCAGTCAATTTATCGATCCATATGACTGCCTAATACACTGTAGCTCTAAGTTACTACAGTTGACATGAGTTCATATATCGGTCTATTTATCCTTTGTGCGTCTTTATGAAGTGAATCAATTTCCCCAACGAGTGATCAATTTCAATATATGTATATTGACCTAGTTCTACCTAAAAGGATACAAGACGTACAACTGATAAATCTGAAGAAGACAATAGTAATTTTTTTATATCCTGCAGATATCAAACACCAAATCTCATATTATGGTTCTTCTAGAGGAGGCAACAAAAGTTTATTTTGCTGTTATACCTATGATCTATATTATAAAATAAACACTTTTTCAATGTCGTTTGCACATTGTCTGCGCATATAATGATATTGGGATTGAAAAAGTTATTACCACCCTTTGTCTGCGATGAAGGCGGCTTTTCCACATCTATTCTGTGAAGGACGAATGCGATTAAACGTTTAGTTAAATGCTGGAATCAATACGATCTATTTGCTTTTTTAACAAGTGAATAAGCTAAATCTGCTTGTCAGGGCAACTTAACATCGGTATATGAGCGTGTAGCGCTTTTTCTCGTCGGAATATATTTCTTGACCAGAGACAGAAGATATAAATCCAGCCAGATAGAACTATATTCATTATCTTTTGCTTACATTCTTCTCGTTAAGTAATGAGCATGACTAGATGTTTCTTTTAACAGACATACAAATCATGTTAGCCCGAAATCTTTTAGAAAAATCTTTAAAAAGCTCAAACTCTCAACAATTAATTTACATTAGGACATGGAAAATTCTGTTTCGAAATTTAAAGTTATTATCTCGTAATCAGGCAATGTTCGAAATCTTTCATGAAATTGAAAATAGAAAACATCATGTTTCCTTACTAAAGCGTTTAAGGGGGAAGAACTGAAACATGTAGATCATATGAATGATCGACATTCATTCTGATTAGTTATTGTGTCCTTATATGATATTTTCATATGTTATTGATGTGGCGTTGGTTTAAGACCACTCAGAGAAAAACACGAACGCAAACGGTTCGGTTAGTTACATATATTCAACAATACAAAATACAGAACAACATATCATACATAAGATGGTCAAGTCAAATATAGCGCTGGCCGAGTCTTGCCCTATTGCAATAGTGCTACTACTACTACGTGACTCAGTTCTCAGCTAAATACTGTCTCATGGCTTCGGATGAGTTCATTCTGATCTTTGGGTAATGCTCCCACAACAGTTATTTTTTTTTTAATTAAAAATATCGATATTTTCTTTGAAGTAGAAACTCTGTTTAAAGAAACGATCTAAACTTATTTATAAATGGAGCTTTCTGTCTGTGTGTGTGTGAGTCCGTTATCTATAGACTCCGAAACGGCTGAACCGATTTTCTTGAAAATTGACACTGCTCTACTATAAGCGTTTGAGCGTGTACTTAGCTAAGTTTTGTGTCGATACACTCATAGACAAAGACATAAGAAACGATATTCAGAAGTTTTATGGTTGCAGTTTTTACAATAGTGCAGAAAATCGATAATATATATATATATATATATATATATATATATATATATATATATATATATATAAAAGAGAAGTTGTTTGTGTAATGTCTGTTTATCTGCCTGTATGTCTGTATTTTTTCAGCTCTTTTATTTTAGGTTTTGCTTCGGGTTTGGCTCTAAGTAGGTATAATTGTAGTTCTTAGTCTCAGCCGTGATACCATTTACTCAGAGGATTTATTTAGCCTTCAAAATTCAGTTGACGACGAAAAAAACTTATTTGATATCGATACCAGGAAATCAAAATTTGACTTACATCCATTCATTTTTCATCAGACTACGGTTTCGCTTTAAGTGGAAACAACTATTGCATTTTAGTCTTTCGTGCAACGTCCAAAGTGACTGAGCTCCAGGACCATGGATTAGTTTTAAAGCTTTCATTACATCCGAGCAACGCCGGGCTATACTGCTAATATATATATATATATATATATATATATATATATATATATGAAAGCAAAAAGGAAAGTTTTTGTACTAGATGGGCACATCACATCAAAGACAATAAAACTAAGTGAGAATCAATGAATGTGAAAAACAGGAAAATGATAAAGTTAGGTTGAAATAGGTCAACATCATGAATGTTAAAGAGGAAAAAATAAAAGGAGAAAAGTAAGAAAAATGAAAAACAAGAAAAAAAGAAGAAAAAATTGTATGTATTCTTTGGGGACAAATTCCTAAATGAATCTTCCCTCTGATTAGTTAAAAGAAACACGTATAATTTCCCCCCTATACATAAACAGCAAATCAAAGGTGTTTGTACAATTAAAATCAGTCATTGCCTGATGAAGAGAATCTATCTTGAAACATAGAAATTTACGTGTCATAATGTGCAATTAATTTAAAACTATATATATATATATATATATATATATATATATAAACTAAAGAACAAGTAGGATTTCACTTAAAACAAACTTCTTCAGAGATCTATTCAAGAGGTATGATTTAAAAATCCAAAAGGCACTATGTTGATGAAGGCATAATTTCATTGTTCAGATACGTGTCATGTGTGACAAAGCAATGAATGAATATTAAATGTAGAACAAAAAACTTGTGGCTCTATAGGTGTTTTTAAGTATGTGTGCCAACGCGACTTTTTAAATTAAAATGATTTAGTTTTTAGTCTTTGTTGAAGCAGCTAGTTTTTAGAATACCGAAATAAATTCTGTATTTATAACTGTTTAAATATCTTCTCAGTTTTATATACTAGAAGTCATTCTGTTCTAGATAATATTCATTGAAATTTATTTTTATGTATTAATTAGATACAATGTTGTGATTACTCTGTCGGGTTTGTCATTATATATATATATATATATATATATATATATATATATATATATATATATATATATGTATAGGAATTTTTATTCATATTTGCTTTTTATATTTCCGAAAACATTCAGCTTTTTTATATCCTATTTATATATAAAAAATTTGCAAGACAGCTTCTATTTTTATTATTACGCTTGCATTATCTTTACTTTAGTGTGTCTATAATAATGTTCACATTTTCTCCAAGTATGTTACGGACGGAGCTTGGTGGTTTGGTTGTCTGAATAAATTGTTATTTTTATTTTTATTTTTTTTGTAGTAAGAGTATGTTCATATTTCTCGAAGTATCGCAGAGATGAAGACACTAGTTGTATTAGATTTGATTTTTGTTTTCGCTTTTTTGTTGACTCTGAAATGCCTTCCGGTTGTTACATAATCTTATGTGTCTGGTTATATTAGTGACGACCATCTCAAAAATATCTGTGTTTGTTTGGAATTTATATTTGCCTTTTCGGTAAGTTATTATATTAGATTCCTGGTTTAAGAAAATAGTTTGTTTTTTTTTTCAACTTCTATATTTTTTTTAAGACTGTCACTTGTAAGTTAACTTTTGAAAACACTCACGCCTGCTGTCATAGAAACACATATACACAGAGCGGGGTGGATTAAATTTCTAAATTACGCAAAAATAAAAATAAAACTAACATCTCATTGTAACAGATGCATTTACATAAATTAGAAAAAGACGACTTCCGAATCTTCTGCAACTCTTCTAGATGTTTTCCGTGTTTAAGTTGTTAAATGATGACACAATCATCGCTTTCAGTTCATATTTAGTGTTACAGGATGCTTAGTTGGTCATTCACTCAAGTGCATTCTACACATAATTAACAGAGGGTTTGCAGTCTGCACAGGTAGGTGATCAATTATAATGGGTCGTGTGGTTGCTGGAATTGTTTGACTCTCATTACAAGTATATTCTGATTGTGTGGCATGGTGCAGAGTTATGTTGTCAGGCATAGGTTCTTTCTGCAGTCGCGGTCTTCATCCAGGTCTGCTCTATATACTTATGACGCTTGATACAGGTGACCCTGTTGAGACCGAGGTCTTCATCAACAAATTTGGATGTTCTTTTCTTAGAAAAGATTAATTATTCTGAGATGGCGTAACTTTGTTATCAGCTTAGAATCATAAATGTCTGTCAGAATCCTCTGCAGTGTCCTGAGATTGAAACCCAAAGATTCTGAATTAGTCGTATTAGAGCGTTTAGTGCAAATGCTAGAATGCCGTCTCTAAATTTCTGGAGAAGTGAAATTCTTTATAATGCTCTTTTTCTCAAAAACTGAGTCCATCTGACATTGCGCAGTCGACAAAATAAAAAAAAAATTACCTGAGCAAAATAAAGAAGATATAAAATGGCGACAATTAATCTATCGCTTACTACTCAAACACACACTAAAAGACAACGCACACAAAGAGTAAACATAGACATACAGACATATCATGTGTGTCTGTTTGGGGAAGGGTTAACATTCCGTATTTAGTCCCCCGGTAACTAGAGTCAGTATAGAAAATACATTAATCCTTTCGAATATTTAGCGGATATTGAAAATATATTCATTATTTCGAAATCTGTAAGTTCATCCCGAAATGATACTAAGAGAACGAGAAATTTTACCAGTATTTATTATTAGAAGTCAAAAACTTAACAACATATGAAAATGTCAGAGTGTTAATTGCGGACACTACCCAAAACTTGCAGACTCTCTCTCTCTCGGATAGAAATGTAGGAAAGCAAAAGAAAAGAATCTAATATTATCAGCAAGGAGATCTAATATATGCTTTTCAGAAAAAGGATAAGCTCAAAATTGCAAAACGAAGATACCAAAATCAAAGACGTGAGGAACTTAAAACATCTGGGAAATGTTTTTGCAGAAAACAGATGGTGGGACACTGAAATCCGAAAATGCGTTGGGATAGCCACATTTGAATAAGAGACTTGAATTAATAGAAATGTCCTTCTACACAAAAATCCTTAGGACAAAGTTTAAGAGAAATTAGACACAAAAAGAAACATACATAACACCAAAAAAGAGAGTTGCGGATTTGGGTTCAAATAATATGTGGCGTGGAAACTATGATACTTGCCGGCCACATTGTCCGCAAAAGTGACAGAGGTAACCAACAACATACATACTAAGCTTGATCAGGAACAGAGTTTTAAAGAAATTACGGAAAAACAAAATTTATTTAGAGCGTTAAAAAGCAGGAAGTTTTTAAGGGCAATGATCGCCTATACCCTGACTGTCATGGCTCATAAGGAAGACGTTTTACAGTAAATTGTGAAGAACTATGATCAAGAAGGTCCTGGAAAGACACGACACAATAAAATAGAATACGCTTTCCGCCACGTAATAGTTTCTCTACCTTCTCACATCATTGATGATGGTCCCCGAAAAATGGGTGCATCGTCACTCATTCATTGGTACAAAAAACATCTCATTCGTTGTAGCTATGGCTGAATCTGATTGCAAATCAGAAAACTTTGCTTACATCCTATGATCACTTTCCAAAACCGTTCCTCAATGTTTGAATGATATGCAAGTATTCAATACTAACCTTCTTACATTTATCCAGTCGCTATTTGTTAGAAGACGAAACCATCTGAAAGCAAATAGCCGATATAAAAATTATGGGTTGTTACAGAAGAATTATCGTTCAACAACATACTAAAAACATTGACCTTAGATTTTGACGGTCAATATTACTAAAAAATATGAATGTCCAATGAACATCTAACACAATCAAATTCCTAGAATCAAATATCTATACCGCACATAATAGATTCTTTGGTTTGATCGAGGACTTTACATTATAAAGGTATATTTGCATCCACTGATATTTAATTTACTGTAATTAAGTTTTACGAGTTAATACACAGTATTGACAAAATAATATCAAAATATTTTACCAGACAAAAATAAAGAAAATTGTGAGTTAGTTATTTTTACTTTTACAAACATTTTCACCATCAGAATTGATCAATTTAGAGTGAAAACAATACTAGTAAAACATGAATGGAAATGGTATATACTTCCAGGGAATTTAAATAATGTTCAGAAACTATAACTCATCAAATGAATTAGTACGAAAGAGACGATCCTTTTCAGGTCCTTTTTCTTTCTTTACTAATGTCTGACCAACCAAGGTTTATGTGTTCACTATTACTTCACAGCTTTCACCAGTGTTTTCTTGATGTGTTAAACGAAGAAAAGAAGTCCTAGTTTGTCTTGCTATTTAATCTATATCTGAGGAAGAACAAAGGCTTTATATCTGGGCATGAATTAAATGCAAATAAAATAGATTCATCAGAATTTCTAGACTGTACAATATGAATATCAATAGTCTGTGTTAGGCAGAAAGAAAAAATGTGGAACTGCAATAGGCTATCACATACAGAACCAGTGTTTTCTTTCTCTCTCTCTCTCTCTCTGTGTCTTTCTCTCTCTCTCTCTGTGTCTCTGTCTCTCTCTCTCTGTCTCTATTTCTCTCTACAGGTATTTCGTGTCATTAAAAATGACAGTGTATAATGGTCAAAACATTTATGTAATTTTTCATATGATAATATATATTTCTGTACATAAATTATATAAAAACATCTAAATATTTTTTCTGCACGCTTTGGGCTATGCTTTTTTATAGTATTGAGGATGGATTTGATGTGTGACTGAATAAATGCAGTGCTTATGTATGTGTGTAGAGTTATGTGTTTAATTTATATTCCCAACACGACAAGCACGTTTATACTGTGTCTGTATTTGATACTATTAAAGAAGATTATTGGATTTTTTCCTAAATTTAATTTATTTATTAATAATAAATAAATGAAATTATTAAATATTTTGGCTTGTAAATGATGTTATGATATTCGTGTTATCAACAAGTATACGACGGATAGAATTTTGTAGATCTCTGAGTGTGTTTAAATGAGATCGAATTAAAATCTAGTCTGAGAAAGACAAAGTTTATTTTCCCGTCCACTGCGTTGTAGTGTATCCAATATAATTATTTAGCAATTTGGATTGATCAAAAACACTTTAACAAAAGACAAGTATATTTGCAAAGAATATTGGTTCGTTATAGTTTATGTTTTGCAGGCAAACTATTATTTTTTCAATGTGGTTTGTAGTTTTAACATTTTTGTAATAGATAATTAAGTTAAATTTTTAAGTCAGCAGGAGTGTATTTTCGAATGATTTCAGAGGATTCGTCCTGTTTATAAATTATATGTATTTGGATTTTGCAGAAGTTTCTAATGCTATTGTTTTAGTCCTGTCTTCGTGGTTGTTTGTTATGGTGGTAAATAACGTGAATAGAGAATCCATTGTTTACGAGGGCTTTATTTGGTGTTCATCGAAGAAAATCGGACGGAAAGATAAATTCTGGTATGCTCTGTTTGTTATATAGTGACAAATAACAAACACGCATATATATAAAAATATATCAAGTGATATTTTTATTAATGAATGATGGACCGTGTAGCCTAGTGAACAGAGAGTGAGAGCGCGCTTCCAAGGGTTGACGGGGGGGGGGTGTCGTATCTGTTGCTCCTCTGGTCTGGTCTGGCTCTCTGCCTGACTCTGTCTCTCTGCCCAGACTGTCTAATCCGTGCTTTCGCGGTCTTTATATATCTTCCAAAACCGGGACTTGTTTCTTCCGGCTTTGCCTTGATCACGCGACGCCCACGCGACGCCTACGTAATTCTCAGAGTCACCTGTCTGTTTGCCTCTGAGTTATTTCCGCATCTGCCGGAAATAGGGTCAAAGTGACATCCGTTACTTTTCAACGGCCGGAAACGCCCCCGCTTGCTCAGCTTCCTCGGGTGGGGCGGGATAGTTATACTACATCATAAGAAAACTTTTAATAACACTATTATACCTTAGTATAATTCAAGTGACAAGAATTATTTCTAGTGAGTTTCTATATAGTGAAGTAGCGAATGTATTATTACGAGACTCTATGATAACATTTAAAAAATGGGGTATATTTTTTGTCTAATCTCCGATGTAAATTTGAGGACTGAGTTTTTCAAATGTAGTTTCAAGTTTATCGATTTTCTTTTATTTATCAGTATAAACGTGCATGAAACGGAGAGTATTGCTCAACACTCGATGAAAATATTTTGACCCTTTTACTTTTTAAGCAATCATATTAATAAAATGTTATCCCATTCATTAAATAAAGTCATCACAAATAAATTCAAGTACATGGATTTCCTTTTAACATTTTTCATACATTTGAAATTGTTATTTTAAAAAAGGGTTAAATTCACTCAGACGCCCTGGTATGCATACTATAATTTATTTTATGTTAACCAAATAATCTGTTGTTTTTTTCGAAATTGCAAATCTCTGAAGGCAAGAAAGTGAATAAAAAGACCATACTTGTCAAAATTTTATGCCAATATTCCATCTCTCAGTGATGTTGCTCAAGTAATAAAAAATATAAACTTCCACTTTCTTTATGCCTTATCAAATATGCTGTTATTCACTTTCGATGTTCTTCTCTATTTTCATCATCTACAATAACACTGTTGCGCTTCACGTCATTAAAATCTGATGCAGCAAATGAAGATTCTATCTTGGGTACTAGGCGACATACAAAGCAGTATATACTCACTTTGCATAATGAATTGAGAAGCCGTTCACGCTCTACACACCTGGAATTCTACATATCCCATTCGGACATAAACCGTTGTTTGATGAATACCTTGCCTTCATATTCTCTATTTCAGTAATTTTCTACACTTAGCGTGTGAGTGAAATTTGTTATCATGATTTTGACATGACGAGGGACCACTACAATTCCAGTAACTTATTGTTTTTGTATCATTAATGTTCCATCAATAAGGATCTGTGTTTTGGATTACGAACTCTTTT
>JBBBDQ010000977.1:525000-620000 GCA_037127315.1 Ascarosepion bandense | reverse complement strand
GAAAAATGTTACAGGCTTAAAATATAACGATTAAATTGGAAAGAATGCAAGAGTCAAAATTTTACAAAAGATTTTAATCTACTGCGATGATGAATATTGCTAATTAATAGGCTAAGTTTGTTAAAAATTTCATTTTGACAATTATTTTAATATCCTACTTGTTTTTACTACGCCCAGATAACAGGCTAATCGCAGTACGTGCTGAGCCTATTCATTTCCAATTTATATGGGTTTAGGCTTTTCTCTTTCAACTCCCAATTGTTTTGGGAAAGGACACTCGGATTTTCTGATATACATACTTTTACCAACCCTTAACTAAATTTTCATACAGTCCCTTTCCGAAAATATTGGAAAACGATGGAAGAAGACCGAAACCCAGAGATAGATTGCACATTTATAGGCTCAGCACGTACTACCAATAATCTGAATGCTAAATGTAATCTGTGCTTAGTAATAAAATAGGATATTAAAATATGATTGACAAAATTACTTCTTAACTAACGTAACGAATTAATTAGCACGAGTCGTCATCGGAGTAGATTTAAACTTTCTTAAAAAGTTTAAACAATTTCTTTTTTTTTGTTTTATATCGGTTAGAAATTATGTTTGGGCAAGTGTAGCCTTACGTTTATTCCTAACGGCTAACTTAGAGCTCTCGTGCAAACTGATGGCCTTCATTCTTATAAATGTGTGCTAATAATTTCCTTCTCTTTACTACATGGCTTTCATTTAACCAACTTTTATTACGCCGACTTTTATTTACTAAATTTTATCTTTTATTTTCGACATATTAGAATTTACTCATTTTACGTCCGACAGTAGTGGAACTTTGCAGGTCCCTAGTAACATGTTGAAAAAGCTATTCACAAAATATCAAATTTTGTTTTATATATATATATATATATATATATATATATATATATATATATATATATATAAGAAATTCAATAGACTGGGAGTTAACTCACTTGACTTGTCAAAAATCTCTCACTAGAGGACAATGATTAAGCCTATAAAAAGACGGCGATTTTACTCCCTGACTAACAGTTGTAGTCCCCTTGCTATTGCAAGTTAATTTTTGCTATTGCAAGTTTATCTACTATTGCAAGTTTATTTTCTTGGTCATCTCACTTGACATTTTACGCACTCTCTCTTTCTCTATCTAAATCACAGGTACGCACCCCCCCCACACACACACAAACCCACGCACGCACACAGAAACTGAGACATTTTTATAGTATCTCTTTTTTTCATCAAATTAAATTCTGTTGTCAATACATGCATTATTGTTTATTTTATATTTATTGATTTACGTTACACATTTTACCTGGACGCACACTGAATCTACCAATGTTTTCTGTGGAATATATTTTCCAGGAGCCCGTAAATATTTATTTTTGCAAGCGTAAGATAACGGTGACTGAATATTTCACAAACATTCTATCCTCGCGCAGCAAGAAAACAAAAATAAATATTAATAACAACAAAAATGACGAAAAAACTCTTGTGAATATCGTATACATAAATCTTGTATAGAAAAATAAATAAATAGTACAATATATATTGTTATTAATATATAAACAGTCTTTGAAATTTTCCACAATATTCAGTGACTACTCTGGAGAAAATCAACCGTTTAACGTGACGTAGATTTGGTTCAGCTTATGCAAATATTGTTCTTAAATAATAAAATTATATTTCTGAGGCTTCATAGACAAGTATAAATGTTCACAAATATATAGATATATTTATCGTCCATCTTATTCTCAGCATACATTTACTGAATTATATCTGCTGCTCGGGTAAAACCTATTGTTTAGAACTCCATTTAACATGGCCGATCGAATTCTGAATATCATAAATCCCAATAAATGTATGTTTCATCAAAGGCCCTACTTGTTTTGATTGATTCCTTTTATAAATGCCTAGTACCTTCAGGTTGTAGTCCATCATGGCCTTTCTCATCTCACTTGTTGTTCTTAATACCCATTCTCCTGTTATCACATTCAAAACCCACTTCAAACATCCATTTGTTCAAGTCCACCAAGTCTGTCGCACGTTGCTTTCCCTAGTCTAAGCTTGCCCCTAACAATCTCGTAAGCATCAGATTCTCAAAGCCCTCCCTCCTCAAAACATAACCCAGAAACTTTAGCTGTCTTTTTCTGATGTTAACTATCAGTTTCCTTTTTATACTCATTCTTTTCAAAACCTTGTCGTTGTTCATGTCATCCTAAGCATCTTTTTTTAGAACACCATTTCGGTTGTTTCATGTCTTTCCTTCATCTTTTATGAGATTGTCTAGCATTCCCTGCCATATTGAAAGACAGATATAACATAACAATCCAGTACACGCTTCTTTGTTTCCAGATAAATTTCCCTGTCTCTTAATACACGATTCAGCTTCATTGTCCATGCCCATACTCATTTGGATCTCATTGTCAAACAAACCGTCTTCTGTTAGAACGTTTTCCAGATATTTAACTTCTGTATTTGTTTGACCTTAGTAAACGTGACTTGTAGTTAATATTTTAAGTTCCCCTTTTTAATGAATATCATGTATTTAATTTAGTTGTAGTTTATATGTAGTTCTTTCCTTCGAATCTTTAACTACTTCTTGTGGGATGTCTTGTACTGGGACTGAAACTGGTTGAATATATTCATATGACACCCCACTAAATATGCTGGAAAAATGTTCATTTTCCTGTAGCACTCTAAAAAGCACTTAACTTGTCGTTCTGTTCCCAACGTTTACAAGAGGCAGATGAGACCTAAAATGGAGTACGTCAGACATATTTGAAAACGAGCTGCCCAGTTCTCTCTTTCCAATAAATATAGTCTAAAAGCGTCTGCGCATCATTTTTTTGGATGCCAAATTATATTTAACCTTAAAATCAATCGTTTATAGACAAAACATTGCGACCGTATCACTGTTCTGTCACTAATTTCATAAAAAGTGCTAAGTACAAACATTATAACTTACATCCAACAGTAATCAATTTTACAGTGGAGACGCACCTTGATATACAGATTTAAACGAATCTTATTCATTCGTAAAGCTTCTCGACCCCTGCAAAAATCAGCTCTCTGTAACCAACTTTCAAGATGATGCTTCACAGATCACTACAATCTTAACCTGTTCAAGTGTACAGTTAACAGTTATATTTCCCATATATACGCCTACAATGTGCCTTTTATTTTACAAGCTTCTACATCATATAGTACCCAGAAATTGTACAGAGTGAACCGCACAATAAAAAACGAAAAACAATCATCTGAGTATCCTTTTCTGAATTCACCTATGAGGAAAATAATTAATCATCTAGCTGGAATTTCATCAACTGTAAACATGTGATTGCAAATGAATTGCGGATAAATATTTAGGAAAGAATGTTTTAGGATAGAATATTTTAACGTGTGCTGGCAGCGTAATTACCTGATATGCGTCGGGAAAGTAGAGCGCACCGAGTATATTTGGGAGAATAGGCAGCGTCACCTGAATGCAGCTGTTTCAGCAGTGTGGGTAGCACAAAAAATAAATACTCACAGCTAATTTCTAATAGGACAAAAATAAGTTCCTTACATCGTTTCGCGCTTAAAATACAGCGTAGCATATAAAAATGATTAAACACTTTTGCCGAAGATTGTAATTTGCAGTTGTTAACAAAAAAACTACACACATTTTATTATGATTGAAATGTCTTTTCCCAAAAGTTTATGGGCGCAAAGTTGTGGAGTGACACAACGTAACAGGAAAAATAAGTTGGATGAACGTAATATACAATCATAGAAATATATACATAAAAACACAAACATATATATATATATATATATATATATATATATATATGTGTGTGTGTGTGTCTGTGTGTGTGTGTCTGTGTGTGTCTGTGTGTATGTAAATGTTAGTTTAAAATAAAAATATGTGTGTGTTCAGTTAATGTGGAGAAGTTTGTCACATAGATGAACAAAGTTATTTTGTCACTCCAACTTCAGTTTTGTGAAAGCAATTTTGTAATAGCGTCATCTTCAGGTTTTTTGCTTTTTCTTTAGAAAATAACTGTCAATATATATATATGTGTGTGTGTGTGTGTGTGTGTGTGTGTGTGTGTGTGTGTGTGTGTGTGTGTGTGTCTCTGTGTGCGCACGCGCGTAGTGTTCAATTTTGATAATTTTGGAACCAACATTGTAGCATTTCCAGAAGTTGTACTAATAAAAGGCTCTTTCTCAAGCAGGAATATTTTGGCAAAAATGAGCTCAATATAGGTGTGATGATAAAGCGTTGATAGCTTTAGAGTAAAGATGTGTCACTTTAAATGAGCAGGCATGAATTGGTCAATTGGCTGAAGAGATATCACGGTAGAAACCTGAGAAAAGAAGTTGGTTAGACTTTTGACGTTATATATATATATATATATATATATATAACATCAATTAATAAATTCCGGTCCTAACTAAGAAAAAACGTTGAGGCAAAATTCGACTTTATTCATCAACATAGTGTTCTAGTGTATACACTTATTCCAGTGCTTCACAATCTATTGGATGACATTTTTTTAGAAGGATTTTTATTTGGCCTCAAAATAAGCCTCAGTGTGCGATATCACTTTTTAATAAAAATCAAATCTCTTTCGTTGGATTGTACGTTTGGGGTCTTCAATAAGCCAGTAGTTGCTGGAGACCAAATAAAAAGAATAGAGTAGACGCAGGATCAATTCGAAGTGTAGTTCATGTAGTTTTGCCGTCGTTGCGATCGACATGGGACACGGTGCTCGATTTGGTGAAAGATTCCTTTTTCTTTAAAGCTTTTGGACGTTTTTGGTAAGTAATTTCTTCAAACTAACCAATAGTGCTATATAATATTCGTTTTTAATGGTTCTTTACTCAAGACAAACGATGAATTAAATACCTTGCGCATCCCAAAATAAGAAGGCCAATAACTTGCTAGTTCATATTTGTCCCTTTTGTCGCTTTGGACGGTTCTAACCTGCTGCTGTTCACTCAGTTGTCTTCAGATTTGACAATAGAGTGAAATGTTGGATCCAGTTGCGTTTAAACAATTACAAACAACACTTTGAATCGTCGAAGCGTTGTTGTTTTCGATGACTGTGAGCAAACTTGTCACCCAATTTGTACACAGCTTTCTCGTTGACAAATATTTATGCAAAATGGTTAATACACTGTTTGCTTATATTTTCAAATCGTCTGCTATCTCACGCAACTTTAATTTACGATTAGCCGAAAAGAGTTTGTTGATTATTTTGGTGTTTCCTGGCACCACCATTCAGAAACATTTGTGTTTATACGACCGCGTTTGAAGTCAGCATGCCACCGCTAAAACGTTTTTTTTTTCCGACTGACCATATTTCGAAAGCATTTATCAAGACATAGCATTGTTTGTACAGTATTTTTCCCAACAGAAGAAAATGCGTTTTTAATACATGAAATTCAGATATTTGTTTCGAATATTTGCAACAGTAGTTTCACTTAAAAAACTGTAATTTGTAAACTAATAATCTGATTGGGAACTAAATTTTTCACGTGCCATTTGAACGCTAAAAGGCGCAATCTACATGTCAGGCGCTGGATATATTATGTGATATGTTATATATATATATATATATATATATATATATATATATATATATATATAGTTATTATTATTCACATTCATTTTTTATTATACACACTATTTTTTGTAATGTTTAAGAAATCTTTATTATTTATACTTCTGATAATATATCCTTTTTCATGTAATCACAAAAGGGAATGGATCATTTAAAATTAGTATAGACTAAGATGAAAAAAAACTTCCTGGCCTGGCACATTGATTCACCCTTCATATCAGGATATTTAGCTACTGATTTAATGTAATGTTTCCAATTGAGGTGGGAAGAGAATTTGAGGCCGAGGAGGTGAAGCATTGCTTTCAGAGATAATCGCTTTATCCATGCTTATTGGGTAATAGGAGGAACTGCCTGTGGTAATTTAAAGATAGCAGCCTGGTTGAAGAAGCAAAAAATACAAGCCATTACTTACCCCAGTCTACCACAGAGTGGCTGAATTTCTCAGGATCAGCACTGATGCTATGTTCAGCCACTGATGTTATGTTCAGCCACCTCTCCAGCATCATTTAGGGTTTTCTTGCACTCATTGCGAGCAGACGTGAACAGGCGCCTATTGTGATCATATGACTGTCTCCGGAATAGACGGAAGTAATGGTTCCTGTGGGTAATGGCGGCTGAGCAGGCAGGAGAGAACCACGGAGAGGAATGAGGTTTTAAGCAATACTTCCTGGTGGGTATGAAGGCATCAATGCCAGCTTTCACCCATGAGGAGACCTTAGAGGCACAGTCATCAACTGATAGGTCGAACACTTTTTTTTTTTATAAGCGTTTCACCCCGAGCAAGGCATGTCACTGCCACTACTGTGCAGGGGGCTACGTAGAATGGAGAAAGGCTGATTAAATATAGGAAATAACAGAGGGTGGGTGATAGGCGGGTGAGGATACCGAGAATGAGGGTTGGGTAGATGAGAGTGCTGTGAGAATAGTTGGGAGTTAGTGTGATAGGAGGTGTCTATTAGCCCTACATTTAAACACCTGGAGATTGTAACTGTCGGGAAAGCAGACTTGTGGAAGGGAGTTCCACAGGCGGGAAGCGCGAGAAAAGAAGCTGTTGGAGTAGAATTTACGGTTACATCTTATTTGTTTAACTGTAAAAGGGTGGGACCTAGTTGCTAATCTAGTATCTCGTGTAAATTCGTGCTTAGGCAGCACCAGTGATCTAAGCTCATCGGAGCAGAAGCCATGAAAGTACTTGTAGAAGAGGCACAGGGAAGCTACATCACGCCGGTGTGAGAGCGGCTGCAGCCGGTCTGCCAAGTCAGTATCAACCACGTTACAGATTCTCCTTTGTTTCCCCAAGGGACGTCGCAGACGAAATCGCGAAAGGCATCCCAGTCAGCTTTTTGGTAGAGGTAGGAGATACTATAGGTACGGAGCTCCTGAGGGGAGTGAGATTAGAATGAAATACTGAGAGAGGCTACAGCGTGGTCGGAGTTGCCGAGAGGGCAAAGTTGCGAGACTTGACAGGCGTCAGGCGCAGAGGTGAAACATATATCTAGTAGTGAGGAATGACCCGAGGGCGTGCTTGGGAAGCGAGTGGGGAAGTCCACCACTTACATAAGGGATTGGTAAATAGCGAAGTTCATGGCGTGAATGCCCTCTGGATCAGTAACAGCGTTTTCAAGCCACTCAGAGTGATGGGCGTTGAGGTCTCCGAATACAAATATGTGGGCGAATGGGTGATAGGAAATAGCCTTATCTATGTCGCCAGCAATGCTATCTAGTAGGGAGCAGTCAGGACAGGAGGGAGATCGATAAAGAAAGAATAGGTAACTAGCCGAACTCAGGAGAAACAGGCGGAGACATATGTATTGGTGGTCAGTAGATTCGATTGAAGTCACCCTAGCTATGGGGCGGTGTTTGCTGACGTAGACTCCCAGCCCATGCATGTGGACAGCGGAATCCTTCCTTAAGAGGGGAAGATAACCAGGGATTGAGAGGTCAGAGGAGGGAATATTTGAGTTGAGGTTAGTTTCGCAGAGCGCAAGGATGTCCGGGGACTTTTTGTGCTGGAATGCTTCTACACTAGGAAAGTTAGTACGAATGGGATTATATTTGATTTTAATATGAAAAATGTATGCGCTTATTTTCGACAATGCTACAGAACAAACGGTAATTTTTTTCTGATGGAAAATCAATACAAAAAAATGGAAAAATACAACTGACTATTTCTTTTATCTATGCTAAAAATATAACATTATTGTTCACAATTTCGCAGAAGCTTTTTCGAAATTAGAGACAAAGATCAAAGTTCCGATAAGCAAAAAAATTAATTGAAATAAAATAAACAGCCGATTATTTTTCTTTCTGTTTTTGTAGTTATTTTATGTGAATATCATATAATATGATTCAAGTCAAGATAAAAACTACATATTTGATTGCATCAACAGTTTGCATAAAAACTTACACTCGAGCAAAACATGAGGATATAGCTATAATGATTTGTAGGTATCTATATAAGTAGAAAAAAAAATTTAGCAAATGAAAATATTTTTGATATACATACACTCGTACATGCACATATTCTTACCGGTGTTAGTGCTTGCAGAATTAGTACTAATCTGCCGAGATTATATATATATATATATATATATATATATAAGTGAATGGTTAACCAGTTGAAACGGAAAGGATAATCTAATCTAAAAGATATCAAATTAATATCAAATATAAATAAAAAGATAGAGAGCTTAATACATATTATCCGGAGCAACAGGAAATATTGAGAAATATTTCAGCACAAAATTAAACGCTTATAAATCCGGAATTTATTTTCACAGTTGTAAAAATGTTACAGTGTGATACTTTCAGACCATACAAAATAAATAAATATTAATTTCTCTCAGATTATTCTAAATAAGTCTAATGATGGTTTTAACGTAGGCAAAGACTGTATGATTTAACCGGAAGTGTGACAAATTTAAGTATACATATATCAAATCACACAAATACACAATACAGACCCTCGGAATAAAAAATACATCAAATCATAAAAAAATAGATAATAATATATACAGACACATAATAAGAAAAGGTATAGATATTCACAAAATTGGCCCACAGATATAAAATAATAAAAATACATGTAAACACTAGAAATGACTTACATGAGCACAAAAATAGAAAAAAATCAAAATAATTAAGATAAACAAAATAAAAGGAATTTTAAAATGGGAAAAAAGGAACGGATAAAACACTTACTGTCACTAAATATAACTATCAAGTTTTTGGGGAAAGTAAATGTTGTTTTAAATTTTTTCTTAAATAAAAAGATTTACAAAATTGTATATTCTACAGAAAATATGAAATACGAGAAGTGTTTCATAAAAATAATACAGACAATGATAAACACGCTAATATCGTGAAAAGAAAACATGCAGCCACAACTGGCTAGCATCACAAAAACAAGAAAAAATATTTTCAGCTGATTGAAGTATAAAAAATGGAATGTATAGATGAAAATAATGATGAAAATGATAATAATAATAATAAATAATAATGATAATAATAATAATAATAATAATAATAATAATAATAATAATAATAATGAAAATATTCAAAATTATGTAGAAAATTAAATAAAGTATCAGATTCACAATAAATAAAAGCTGAACTTGCTAGAGAATTATACTAATTTTACAAACACGTTAATTTAAATTTATTCTTGTGACGATATTTAATAATAATTTTACTTTGTTGGTTTAAAACTCGTTATTACCACAAAATTTAATTATTATTCTCATCTAAGCCTAGATTATATCTATTTCTAAAACTAATAGAATTTTGTAATTTCCCCCCAAAAATTGCAACTAACCTGTGGAGAGATTCATTTATCTTAGTCACTGGACTCCAGTTCATTCCACATCACCCTGTATATCTTATTCTTTTCCTTTCTCTCTGCCTTCGCAACTGTTTTCACACCTGTGTTTCCATCCTACTTTTGCCCTTTCACTGACACCTACTGCAAATAATCCGTCTTTCGCTTCACTCTCCTTTTTTCGAAACTTTTACGATTACCTAGCCCCCTGAGCATCAGTGGCCGCACTACTTTGTTTGAAGTGAAACGATTAAACAATTAAAAAACCTGAAGTGTTTTTCGGTTTTTGTCTTGTTAACCATTTTGACTGTATTTTTTAATATATGGGCACTTTTGTCATTATCTGTATTATTTTCATCAATGCATTTTCTTATTTCTGTAGAATATATTCTCTTGTGAAACATTATTATTAAAAAGGCTTTTTTCAAAGTGTTATGAAACATGTTGAAATTTTTCTAATTTTTATTTCTTAAAATTTTGTGATAGTTATTTATTTGTTACTGTAAAATATTATCTATCCACTTTCATTTTTCTCTTTCCATTATTTTATTTCATTTGCCTGATTTGATATATGTATTTTTGATTGCGAGCGTATGTATTTTTCATATGTGTGATTTGCTTTGTGCATTCTTAAGTATATGAAACTTCCGGCTAAAATGATACAATGTTCATTTTGCCCTAATCTAAAATGCTTTGGAATATTCTCAGTGAAATTAACGTATATATATATGTATATATATATATATATATATATATATATATATATATATATATATATATATATATTTCAAATTAACCCATTGAGATACAACGTTACTGAGAATGAAAGAATATTTTTATGGAGAGATAACAATAAGTTCTGTGATTACTTAATTTATTTCCAACAAACAAATTTGGCAATGTTATTAATGAAAAAAGAACAAAACTTATGCAAATCAACCAAATTATATGCAAGCCAAAACTAGGCAATGTAACAATAACAATGCAAAAGATTCACATAATAAGAATATTGTTCACAAAAAAAGGGATAAAATTATGTGATTCCAACGACCTGATATCAAGGTAAGTTAAAATATATACAGAGAAGATCGAGAATTGATTCTGTTGAGTAATTAGTAAATAATAAATCCGATCATAAATCTCTAGATTATAGTAACAGCTGATTATATCGTAGACAGTTAATGAAATTTAGGAACACCATCCCAGGTTTGATGAATGTGTTTAGCATGGAACACATTGTCGCCTCTGTGGGCTTAGTTCAGTGTCTGATTTAATACATTTCCATCCGCCCTTTCTGTAATATTGGTTAATTTATACATAAATATAGTATACCATAAAACTATATTTTATTTTATATGCAGTGGAACATTTTGTATACAATCCTCTTAGTCAGCAACCAGCTGATATTAACGACCGTTTTTTTATTCATGGACGATTTGCTAATATTAACTTACCCCTAGCAAGCGAGAACCTACAGAATGCAACCAACGTTTAACATCAAAATTGGAAGATCACTGATCAAGAGATCACTTAAAAAAACAATTTGTCTGTACACTCCCAGTTTTAGAATTAGGAGAGATTAAATCAGTAATCTATTTAAATTTGTTTTGATCTAAGCCAGGAATTATTTTTCATTGTTTTGTTAATGTAGTGTTCAATCAAACTGTTATTAATTGTTGAAATGTAGATAACATGAGATCACATCACAGTCAAACGTCATCTGTTTTGTATCAACATGTATTGCTTTTGACAAATTCAAGAGTTTTGTCGCGGTCTTTGTAATGATTCGGATGAATTAAATGATGGGGAAAATCAAACCTATGTCCATTTCTCAATGTCTTTTTCTGTTTATTTTTCTGTAGCTATCTATTTCTATATAGGTATATCTATCTTAATCGTTCTCTCCATTTCTCTACTAAGATTGCTGTCAGTTTTTTATGATTTGTAATTTTTTTTCATCTATTATCTCAGATTCTGTTTTACTGTGACTCACTTCTAACAAAAATTGAAACGATAGCGAATTTTCCCAACCTACATATTTTATAAGAAACGGCTAGTACTAGTACAATCACGAAAAGGAAAGCAATAACTGTTCTATTTAAGCCCACATCATTGTGAATAAATAATATTTCCACAGCTGACACAAAAAACAAGATTTTAACCAAAGTTTCGTACTTTCTGTAAAGAATAAATCATATAATTTAATGATAAAAAAATAATTGGGTCTTACTCTGTTGTAATAACCGTTAAATTCATTTTTACTATTTTAATTTGTTTTTAACTTAATTATTCTGGATAAACTTTTCAAATTTAGGCTAACTTTTTTTCTCATTTATTTATTACCAGATTACGTGGTAAAATTCCAATAATATGTACGTTCTGGTGAGTGGCATATAAGTTCCTTGAGTAAATATGTCATAGTTTTAGTGAGTGACCAACTGTAATATACGACCGGTTTTTGATGATGGTTGCGTACAACAGGTTACACTGTATATACTTATATTATACTTCTATAATTAAACAGTACATTTATATATATATATATATATATATATATATATCTCCACCGGCCTGAATATTCGAGAAATCTTGTTGGGAAATTATCTATAGTCCTGCAAGATTCGAACATGGCATTTATTACGTCCGGGAGAAAAGGCCAATAGATCTGTGATGCCTTACCACTCGAGTACTGGGTTTTAAAAAAATCGAATTAACCCGTAAATACATAAGTTCCTAATATCAGGCCGGTGGATATACATAAAAGTATTGGTTAATTATAGAAAAACAGAATATACACTCAAATACGAGTATCCATGAAATATAATTTGCCAACAAATTTATATATATATATATATATATATATATATATATATATATATATATATTTAATACCGTTTCGTTACATTCTGTAAGATTTCGTAATATTGTATTTTGTTTACGGTTGTTGACATTAAAATACAGATATTTCTCTGAGTTTTCTCTATTGGAATTCTATTAGCCGTTCTTCATGAAACAATTGCTTTATGTAGCAGAAATGAACAGTGAAAAAACACTTTATCAGCTTGCTATAGGGGCTGGAACAACCATTCGACACCGCGTTGGTGTATTTTGAAGGGACCGGCAAATTTAATATTCTTAATAAGCCAAGCAGGTTGCTATATTTCAAAAGTAATGTAAATTGTCTGAAAGTAGTTTTTCTTTGGGAATATCTCAACATCGCTTATAAACCAAGCAGGATGCTATATTTAAAAAGTAATTTAAATTTCTGAAAGTAATTTTCCTTTGGAAATATTTCAACATTGCTTATTTTACGCCTTTTTAGCCATCTATAAGCACAATGTAATTGCTTTTCATAACTGATCTTGTTGTTAAAAGCAATTAAAAACTTCATTATTTAACTAAGTTCGTAGTTTTATTTCATCCTGTATCTTATAATTCAGATCAGGTTTTTATAATTAGAGATCCTGTTTTACAAAAAGAAAGTTGATGATTTAAATTCTCTGAAGAGAATTACGTTAAAGAACATGCATATTATACGATACAAAAATTAATTTCTTGTAATTTCCTGATTTAAATGAATTGACTTAGGGAAACAGACTTAAGAATATACTTTTTGCAAGGCGCTACAATTCCCTATACTAATCTTTGTTTCCCCAGCTGACCAACGAAAACAAGATCTTAAAATAAATAAGTTTCTAAAAAGGATAATATATTTTAATAATAAAAATCATATGGTCTTTTCTCTTAAAAACTTCATAAATATTTTGATATAACATTAGATTTATTAGGTTTGGAGAATTTTCTTTAACTTGATTGATAATATTTAAGTGAACCTTTCGAGTGACCTTTACTAGACAAGTCCTCCTTGAGAAGATAATTAGAATTATTAATTTAAAAATAAAAATCATTTTAAATTCTAAACAAAAAATTATCTTAGGATTTTAATTAACTTTTGCGAATCTAATAAATCAAATTACATTATATTTAATTGGTTGATACTTTTTAGAAGTATTATACCTATCATTTAACTACAATATTCATGTGCATGCGCCATCGTATATCCATGCAATATTTTAAGAGATTTCAAATACCTCTTGGTGTCGAATGGGCTAAATTTATTTTATGTCATAATCCTCTCCCACGTATAAGACGAATACAAACAGGAACGTGCAGCACATTGAAATCAGGTTTATGATTGCTTACATATTTAAAGTGAATGTATTTTCTTCTAAATTTAATATTGCTAAAGGCAATAGATATGAAATTTAATCATCTTGTTTCCAACGATGCGAAATATATAAATCTAGTAAAAATGAAATTAGAAAATAAAAGAAAACTAAATTAATATTTTACTCTACAATACAAGAAATGGATAAACACAATTTGCCAAAAAAAAAAAAAAGAAAAAATTAAGAAAAATTATAAAATTTTGGATGAGATCAGTAACCTAAATCGAATATTTTACGGAAGTTTGTTGGTTGATTTTATTTCATTTAGCGGCATATCAAACTTTATGTGATAATTGATGCTGAAATCTATGTTCGATGCTATTTTGTTTTGATTACATTATAGTGATACAAGTGTTACTAATTAAACTATATCTGGGGCCAAATGTGGATTCATATTTTTGACAAGGATGCTTGGGTGTAAATGAATATAACAAACTTATCTGGAATTGGATATCTGCTCTCCGATTAAACTCTCAGTGCCATAATCCATTACATCACACACAGATCCAATCACCTGATTTACCAAGCAGTCAGATGGAAGTTACAGAAGCTATAGGGAAATGGTTAAGGTTCATTTTGAATTGGCCTTGTGACAAACATAACCAAACTCCTACAACTTGCAGATTTCTTCGTTATCATCAGAAGATTGTAGCTTGGAATGTGTCGATTTGTGGAAGAATAAAATTATACCTTTTTCATGTTTGAATAGAAATTTATTGACAGAAGAAATAACATGAATCTGTAGAATTTAAATATTCCAAGAGAAATAGTATTAAGAGGTTAAGGGAATCAAGAGCGTTCATAGTAGTAACCTCTTCAAAAGAGTTTATGTGTACATAGGCAGGAATGTATGTGTGTATGTATGTGGGTTGTCGTTGGATAATAGTGTCTTTAAATTCATCGCTCACGGTGAATAGTGAAAGGATGGAGGCGAGAGATAAGGAGGTGAGAGATGAGAGAGAAGGAGGTGAGAGGTGAGAAAGTAAAACAGAGGTAATAATAATAATGATCACTTAACGTCTGTCAAGGGTACTTGTTAATTGCTCATCAACCTAAATCTCTGACGCGACGGTCGAGCTTGCTCGTTTCATTTTAACTTTATTTGGAATTCACTCCCAAACGAAGTTTTAAATCTAGAATTTCTTTTGTTCCCTACAGTACTTTTACAAATTTATTTAAAAAGAAATATATGTAAAAATTCACAAATCAATAAAAAATTAATATAAAAATATTTGTTATTATCAAGATGAAAAATAAAAGGATATGTAGGTTAATATTTTTGTTTTCATTCCTTTGCGTTGCGAATCTGAATTCAATAAGTGGCCATAAAATTTTCCGGGGTGTCTGGACGGAGGAACGTCACAAAATTAGAAATTTTTGCAAATATCAAATAATTATCAGGTTTTAACGAAACATTCCTGTTTCTATTCGGAAATGAATGAAATTAATATTCAACCTGTTCTTTCGTGTTTACAAACTATTTGCCAATTGTTAAACAGATTAAAGTTTTAGAATTTTATAAAATATATTTTTATGATCATTTCCTGAATGTTCGTTTCGCTGAAAATATTAATTTAACACCGGAATTTACGTTTACTTGACTTTTTTATACTGAAAACAAACTGATATATTTTTTGTTAAATTATTATTGGATTTGTTGACACCGATATAAAACCTATCTACAAAATGAATGAAGCAAAAATCTCCAGGCTGAAATGGTGCTTATATATTGCATCTTATTAATTAAAAACTGAAATACATTGAAGTATTCGTCTGAAGAATATTGGTTTAATGAACATTAGTCTAAGAAACATTCGTCCAAAGGATATTGTTTCTACATTAATAAAACCCACATTAGATCATAATTCTATAGACAAATATTAGTTAGACGTATATACTTTAGACGAGTTTTCCTTAGGCCAATTTCCGTTAAAACAGTATACTGAATCCCATTACAAATAAATAAAACAGATCAAATATTTAATAAAATATTCTTTGAAAAAATGTTATGCAAATTAAATATTATAGCTAATGCTGAAAACGCATTATGGTAATAATATAAAAGAAAATGATAGCAATCTGATTACATTAGTTATAAACCCCAGTAGATCGTCCAATGGCAGTACATTTCATTTCACCTGGAGAGTGGGATTGTTGCAATGCATCTGAGGCGTCACGAAATGGAGAATTGCCGAGTTTAGGTAATCAGATAAATATTTATTAATGTGAATTATTCAGCTGCGATTTCCCCCAGAAGAATATTTTTCAGCGAAATATTTATTTGATGAACAAACAAAATTATTCTTACAAAACATTCAAAACACCAATATTAAAAATAGCACGCAAAAATAAATAATAAATCAACGTAATTTACTACAACCAAATGCGGCTAAATTATTAACAGTACGAATTCGTTATAAGAAGCATTAGTAAACAATATTTCTCCAGTAATATCTCAAAAATATGAAAATCTTCTTGTTTCTCATCAAAATAATTCTATCAAATCTAAACTAGAGATGACTAATATAGCATATAAATTTCAATGTCTAATACAAAACTTCATTTATTCGTTAAGTATACTGAACATACTACCATTTTCTTGTGATGAAGTTTTATATGCCACTTATACAACCAAAGCGCAATAAAAAAATTCATTCACTTAAAATTTAGAAGAACCCTTCCCAAAAATTTTGGTCGAAAATAGAAAATCTAAACTTATTTATAAATGGAACTTTGTCTGTGTGTGTATGTGTGTGTGTGTCCGCTCCATATAGACTTCGAAACTGATGAACCGATTTTCTTGAAAATTTACACAGCAGTACTAAATGCATCTGCGAGTGTTCTTAGCTAGGTTTTGTGTCAAGGTACCCCCGATAAATATCGAAAATCAAATAATCAAAAAATCGAGTTATAGAAGGAGTGGTCTGATTTTAATCAATTTTGATACACTCATAAACAAAGACAAACGAAACGATATTCAGAAGTTTCAAGGTTGCAGTTCTTACAGTAGTGCAGAAAATCGATAATATATAACTATAAAAGGCAAGATGTTTGTGTGTGTGTGTCTGTTTATCTGCTTGTATGTCTGTATTTTTTCAGCCCTTTTATTTTAGTTTTTGCTTCGGGTTTGGCTCTAAGTAGGTATAATTGTAGTTCTTAGTCTCAGCCATGATACCATTTACTCAGAGGGCTTATTTAGCCTTCAAAATTCAGTTTACGACGAAAAAAACTTATTTGATATCGATACCAGGAAATCAAAATTTGACTTACAGCCATTCATTTTTCTTTCCGTCTACGGTTTCGCTTTAACTGGAAACAACTATTGTCTTTTAGTCTTTCATGCCAACGTCCAGACAAAAAGTCTGAACTCCAGGACCATGGATGAGTTTTAAAGCTTTCATTACACCCGGTCAGCGCCGGGCTATACTGCTAGTATTATCTAAAACAATGTCAAAATCATCTTTCTATAAGAAAGGCACTAAGTTATTAAACAGTGCTCTCCCACCATCAACTTTATAATATTTAACTTTGGAAATTGAGTTCTGTATTCTTTTTTAAACATAAAAACTTTAATCCGTTTTCCGGTCGGGCGCGTCACGTATTAGCGGCTAAAGAACGCTACTGAAAAAACATAAAATAAATTATATTACAGTCAAAGCATGGGGATAACATAACAACATCGGAAAAATATCATTCTTGAGAATAGATAGTAAAGTAGCTGAAAGTGCTTGGAAAATCATTAATTATAGAACATGTTTACATTCCTTTTCTCCAGCAAAAATAATAGTGTAAGAAGATTTGAAAAATCAAATAAAACGCAATAAAATCTTACTTTTTCGTCGTTTTTGAAGGAACGTGCACACACACACACACACGCACACACACACACACACACACACACACACACATGCATATATATATATATATTGTATATACCTCATAAAAATGACTAAATTTAGAAATAGGCAGACGACAACTGATAACTCCTGACGAGTTGAACAAACGAACGATTAAAGCAAAAAAAATTATGTCTCTACCACAAATAATCTACAAAACCAGAGCCTGGCAGCTAATCTCTCCGCTGATATAGATTTATCAAGTGAATATGATAAAAATGGATGATCATATTCAATAACTAAAAAAAAAATTGTAATGTTTCATCACATTTCCTGAAACAAATCATAGAAATAAAGATCAAACCACACCTCATATCATATTTTTTTTTATTTAGTGTCCCTTAGACTTGTAAAGGGTGAACATTAGCAATAGTTTGGGTGTTGTTGAAATCTCTTGACTTTCTTTGATTATTATTTTATAGATGCACTTTTAGGGTTAAAATGACAACACGGGATTATAAAACTGAAACAATATATTAAATGAGACTCAAATAGATTATTATAGACTAAAACGATAAAATATTTAGCTTTTCTATACATTTAAGAGAAATTTCATTATATTTTATGACACATATATCAATGCCGAATTAAAGAATTTTCACTTATGTATTGGTAGCAAAATTTTTTCATTAGAGTACTTATAGAAAATATGCTTCGTATACCGAATGTAAAACGATGAGAGAACAATTTTTTTTGCTTTCTTCTGCAGGATATACATTCATTCTGATGTAATATAGGAGTACACTTTATGATGTAATATAGAAGTACACTTTACGACGTAATATAGGAGTACATTTTATGATGCAATATAGGAGTACACTTTATGATGTAATATAGGAGTACACTTTATGATGTAATACAGGAGTACACTTTATGGACTAAACTATTTTTTATAATTGAATTTTGTTTATTTTTTGTTTTGTTAATTATGAATTTTCTCATCATTTGAAAATATTCTGATAGCTTATCTATTGTTAGCAACACATTATGTCATAGAACTGCGCAAAATGATGCTTCCTTTCGGCGGGTGAAAAACAAAGAGAAAGTTTTGATTTGTGATTCCCTTGTATGTAAAATGTTTGTTCTAATAAATTATGGGTGTATTCTATATTTTTTAAATTATTTTTATAATTTTATCTTTCTTTACACATAATTCTCATTTTTATAAACATTCTAAATTATTTTAATTTTTCTATTTTTTTAAATCTGTTATTTTTTCTATTATTATAGATTATTCTGGTTCCAGACTAATGTATATACTACTAATATTGGTTGTGCCTATTTTCTAATTTATTTGTTGCTATCACTAAAATGAAATAAAACTCGTATTTGTCGCGTCCAGCTTAAGATCCTCATGAATAATTGTGGAATTTTTACATGGTATTTCCATATGAAAACTTTATAATTCAATATTTTACTGTGACTTGGGTTATTTGTTTGTGTAGGCATTTATTTTCTAAGCATCTGAATTATATTACTTTAGCAATACATGGAGAAACTTTGGTTGTAGAATTACACTCGATTTATGAAAAAAAGCATGAACGAAGTATAGAAATACGTAATTCAACGTTGCCCATTAGAAACCATTGTTTAAAATTACTTTGTTTACGTTTTAGGTACGAAAATAAACTTAATAGATATAAACTCTGATAGAACACAATAAAAAATCTTGAATGGGTAATTGAGTTTTCTTGAGTGTAATAACTTCTCCTTGCCCAGTCGTAAACAAGTCTGCTTTGATTTTTTCTTATATTAAAAGTCAATATCGTTACGGTTCCTGGTGAATGATATGTCTTCTCGAATTAACGTTCTCAGCTGAAGTGAATCAAAAATACTTTACTAATCTATGGCATGGGTGGATGCTACTAACATTCGTTCACTTGGTCGTTAAAAAAAATTATTTTATAAAATCTATGACAAATGTATCTGAGGATTCTATTCATCTATGCTTAGAATATAGCTTTCCTATCTGATACAGAACGTCTAATTTTATTGAGCTCCTAGATAAAATCTTTTAAATAATCAGCAATATTATGTGTCCTAATTTGGCATCTCACATTCAGTCACTTTTCCACCGCTTTAAGGTTGCCCCTCTGTGTTTTCTTTCGCAAATATTTTCGTGGTAATTGTCCGGGTGAGCTCTTCACTATGGTACTTTGAGTATAGGAATTTCCTCCTAATACGAAACTGGTATCGAGATTACCTGAATATATAATACATACTCTCTGTAACACCAATATGTCTTGGTGTCTTTACTGCTTATGAATCTCATGTGGTGAAACCGATTATAATAAAGTTTAATGTTTTTTAATATAACGTTCTACTTACTAGTCCGGTAAATATTAATTTCGTAGATTACACCATGAGAAAAATGTGACTTTATCAACTGAAACACTGAGAGTAACACACTACGACTCCTTGGCCTTATACTCTCAGCGGACCTCAAATGGAATGATTATCTCGAATCCATTGCTAAGTCCGCTGCTAAGTAGATCGGTTCTCTGTGTAGGGCCCGTAAATTTTTCCCGACTGAATCTATCCTGCACATATATAAATCTACCATCCGCCCGTGTATTGAATACTGCTGCCACATCTGGTCGGGTGCCCCTACTACTCTCCTCGGGCTTCTTGACAAAATACAACGGAGAATCTGTAACGTGATCGATCCTGACTTGATGGACCGGCTGCAACAACTCTCTCACCGGCATGACGTGGCTTCCCTGTGTCTCTTCTATAAGTACTTTCACGGCTTCTGCTCCGATGAACTTAGGCCATTAGTGCCGCATAGGTACGAATTTACATGAGATACTAGATTATCAACAAGGTCCCACCCTTTTACAGTGAAACAGATAAGATGTAACCGTAACTTCTACTCCAATAGCTTCTTTTCTCGCGCTTCCCGCATGTGGACTTCCATTCCACATGCCTGCTTCTCCGACAGCTTCAATCTCCAGGGGTTTAAATGTAAGGTCATTAGACACCTCATAACACACTAACTTGCATCTATTCTCTGAAACATTCTCACTATCTAAACAACCCTCATTCTCGGTATCCTTACCCGTCTATCACCCTTCTTCCGACATTTCATATATCTAACCATCCTTTTCATTACTTCCCCGACCATATGTAATCCCCTGCGCAATAGTGGGAGTGGAATGCCCTGCTCGAGGTGAAGCGAGTAAAAAAAAAAAACTTAGAAGGATACCCGTCTACCTGGGCGCTTAGCTAACCCCATTGAATATGACTCTCAAGAAAGATAACTGACAAATCGACCATTGAAAGATTACAGTCCAGGCTACATGATCAGAAAGCGAACGTATATATATATATATATATATAACGGTCTTTATCACAGTATATATGCATGTATTCTTAACAACTCGAAGACATAATTATTGCCAAAAATAATATAATTTGACATTGTTTAAAAGCCAACACTAGGCAAGAGTTTTCATAACTTCTAGTAAAGTTTAATTATTGGTCGTAAAAAGAATGAATTGGGCTGTGCCTTCCTCGTTATTGTCCCTCTAATAAACTCAGCCGACGCTCTCTTGATAATATCTCCTTCAATATATATATGATCCTGACAGTAGGAAAAGATATGTACGCAGAGAGTCTTGTTTCGCAGCTCATCAGTAAGGTTAGATATCCGATTGCATCTATACAGGTTGGAAACCCGACCGAATTGAAATCAGTCTGCGATTCTAATTCTGAGCTTTCTCTCTCTTTATATATATATATATATATATATATATATATATATATATATATATATATATATGCAAACACATTAAAGAACTAGCCTTACAATCATGCTGAAACATACTGCACAAGCCAAAACTAGAACTCCACATGGATACGATAAACCTTTATAATACAAACAGTACTCTTATATCAAATTTCACCGATTCAACACCAAGAACTATAATCAAATCTAATTTAAAGTTTTATAGATAAAAGTAATTTCCTATATTCAAAATTGATGTTAAATATACAAAATGAGATTAATTATAAAACTGTTCTTAAATACACAAATATTCTATAGTTGTACAAATAAACATTAAAGATAGGTCCAGTCAGATCCTTCCCACCTCTTATAAAACCAGAGTATAAAGGCTAAGCAGGCGGGTCATAGACACACTCTCATAAATCAACTATATCCCCTAACTAACGCATTTTCTTCAAAATTCTAACGGACAATTTACTAGATTTATTTCCTTATCGCTAACGCCCGCCAACATCCCACACACAACTCCCAAATATAAGAAAAGAGTTCTTCCATTCCTCACCACACCACTTAATGAGATATTGCAAGTCTAATGTCGAAACAAAATGTACATTTTGTAGTGGATATATATTTTTAAGAAATTGTACACGTTCTAAAATATAAATTATAATAAATATTCACTGCTCTATATTATATATCAAGGACTGTTTTAAATTAGTATTTTGAACGTTGTAAATTTTTCTTCGGTCTTTATTCACTGGGATATAATATCTATCTATCTATCTATCTATCTATATATATATATATATATATATATATATATATATATATATATATATATATTAAATTACAACTGTATTTTTTTAAAGAGATAGGATTAATAAATTAACCCCCTGTTTCTTTCTTCTACGAATAAGAATATTTTATTCAATTCTAGGCTAATGATTTACTTGATATATTTGGTTAAATAACAATGATTTACATTATCATTGTTGTAGTTGGTGTTTGGATTTAGAGCCAAAAGTTTCTCGATATATCACCTTATAAAAATATCACATTAATGATTTTGTATTATCTTTTAACTCTAATATTGTCTGCTTCATTTCATTCCTAAGTTTAAGGTTTATCTATGAACTATCCTGTCTCATATATGAAGATATTGAAGATAACAAGTGAGAAAAGTGAGATGCGAAAAAGAAATGTCTAATGATTGAAGGAAAGATTTTTTTATATATAAGAAAAAGGTTGATGGTAAGTCTAGAGAATGAAAGTTTAAAAGGTATAGAAAAAATATGAGCACATTTTATACTAATCGATTCAGACGCCGAGATAAAAATTGATCTGAAGGCAAGGGCCGGCGCCGGGTGCATTTATCGAAGGTAATTTGTGTTGAAGATAGGATAAACAAACTGATTCTTAGAATTGAGAAAAAAATATACCAAAGACCTTCTGAAAGCAGAAAAGAAGACACGTAAAATAGGTATTTTGAGGGCATTATAGGAAAAGAAGTTGAACAGATTGTATGGGAACAAGAGAAGAAATTAAATTGTGTCACTTTTCAGAAAAAAGAAAGTAAAGATATATTCAAGTGAATAATAAGGAAAATACGAATCGAAAGTAAACGAAACAAAATTGCGTAAATAAAGATGGTTAAGGGACAAATGTCTTTAAAGTTTCATCAACAGACATTGATAAAAAGTATTATTAGGAGATATAGGATTTTATGATTGGTTAATTCGGTTTCTCAAACATTTCCGGGTTATTTAAGGTCAGCTAATATTTTTTCATTGTAACTGAAAATGCTTTAGTGATACACGTTTCACTAATTTACCCATAGATGTGTGGGGGGAAATGTGGAGTCATAATTTTCTGAAGTGTATTGGCTCGTAAGTGAATAAAATCCAACGCTATGGGAATTGGAATTTTACCCTCCATTTAAAAGTTCGGAGTCAATATCCATTCTACCATTTCCAGGTTCAAGCTTATAGCACATCTTATTTCTAAAAAGTCACACAACTAGTTATTCACCAGGGTTGATGTTGCTTAACTTCAGTAATTCTACAGCAATCAAGTAAGTCAAGAGAGTGAAAAACGCGAATACATTGTACAGTGTATGATAAAAAAGTGTAACGTGCCGTTTTAGCAAGAGGGGCAGGTATCTTGAAAGAATATCTGGATTTAAACTGCAACTCTCTTTATAAGAGCAACTGCCATTTATTCTATTAATTATTTAGAATTAGTTGTTTTTTGTTTTACATTTGGCATTTAAAATTGAGCAGTTATAGTTTTTCAAAAAGATATCTGAATGAAAAAACGAGTTTTTCCTTAAAAAGGAAATTAAAGTATTGCTGTAATTTGACGCTCTATTTAGCCGAATTATAAAGCAGAGTTGATCAAAGTTGATCAAAGTTGATCTCCTAAAAAAGGCAGATGAATATCCGATCTCTACCCGAGAGTATTCTTTTTTAATGATTTCTCGAATGCGAAGGCAGATAAACAGAAAACACAGTGTTTTTATTAAAAAAGTAATAATGAAGTGTCGATTTAAAATGCAAGTGTTCACTCTAACTACGTTGGATTAAGTTTATATATAAATGTTTGATGTAGAAATATTATTACAGAATCTTTTTTAAATGTTTATAAATTTGTGAGAAAGTTCGTCATTTTTTTTTAATTTGCAAGACATTTAAGGGTTGAAACCAAATTACATTGATTTTCAAAAGAATTTAAATGGCACTATTTAGATAACTTTGCAAAAAATTATTCAGCAGCAGATGTGTTATTTTGTTCTACGAACGGGCACAGTTTTTTGGGGAGGTTCAGTAATCAACCTTCCAAGAAGCTGGCATCATTCCTGTTAATGTACTATTCTCAATGGATATTTTCATCACGAAATAATATTTTTTCTCATTAGTAGAATTTTGTATGGACAGAAATAAAAGATAATTCTCGAAAGCTAAATTTTATATTTTTAGTTTGGAATTTTGTGGAAATTAAATGATTGATCAGTTAATGAGTTAAGATTTGTAATGCCCAAGGTCACTTTAATGAACCCAGTTTTAAGTGAGGATATTAAAAAGGTTAAATCATGTACATTAGATTTTCTTTGCTCCTAATTTAATTTTGACCATTCTTTTAAGAAATAGCATCTTTTTGTTGCATCTTACCATAGGACTTAAGATTGAAACCTAATCTGAACTTCGCGATGACTGTTTAGAAATTAATTTCCGTTCTAACATCCTTCCCTTAGTTAACAAATTTGGTTGTTACTATTTGTATAATGTTCTACTATCACTTACTGTTACGTTTAAATATAGGATGTTTTTGTTGAGTTTTAGCAGAGAAATTTAGATCGAAACTTAGACTATAAATTGATTCTGTTATATCCTGAGGCGCCAAAAAATCGTAGTAATTTCAACGAAAGTTTAATTTTGGTCATCATCAGCGGGGGGCTGCAGTCTAGCCGAACTATTCTCGGGTATATAAAGGGAAAAAGTCCTCTTGATCTCCGCTTTAAAAAAAAACGCCTTCATCTCCGCTTAAACGCCCTTTCACTATATTACTAATTTGTTACTCGATTGTTACAATTTATACAGAGTTTTCACTTTCCGGAAATCAAAGTGCATCGACTGAAACAAACATATCTATTTTTACCCATTTTAACTTACAAATCAGGTGATGGGCATCACATTTATTATATTTAGATAACCATATTAAAAGTGAACCTAAATGTATGCACATTGTAAACATGTTTCTCATTTTTCCATTTTCTGTAGAAATTCATCTATTTTTTTCTATGACGACTTATCCACAGATTGTAAAATATTTAAAGCCGGTATATATGTTTTTGCATTAGTTGCATTATTCTTTCTTCATTAGCTCGACTATAGCATTAAAGATTTGATAGTATTGGCGTTTTTTCTAGATGACAGCCAAAATATTTAAACTACATCTAGGAGTTGTACACTGGTTCTCTAAACTGACGTATTCATTAGACGTTTACTCTTTGGAAAGCCTAATGTTTCTTTTTATTATTGCTGTGTGATATAACACAATTGTCAACAAATCTCATCTTTGTGCAGCAATATCCATATATTTTTGTCAAGTTGCATTTCTCTCTGTATTGATGAAGAATGATTTTAGAGGGGTTCACTTCTTGACAACTGTTCTTACAACCACATTTTCTTTATACACTGCAGCCAGCTTTTCAATGTAAAACAATCCATAGAAATAATGTAATACATTAAAATAAGCAAAAGAGCTGCCCAATATGAAGCTTGCTTACCCGAATACTAAAAGTGCTAAAAATGAACAATTCCGATTAAAATCATAAATATTAAATCGAATGCGTCTAACGGTTCAAATAGATGTCTAGCTTGAATTCAGATATTTTCTTCACTAGCTTATTTACGTCTGTTTTAATTTAAACTCATATCTGTAGAAAAAAGAGATATTAATGTATTACTTTTCCAATGGTGGTTTTGTGAAATCGAAGGAAACGAAAGAGACCAGTTTGGTAGGCGTCTGTAGTGAGTTATTACTTTTTCCAGAATTTTTATTTGATACAATTTTATCACTATTTTAGCCTGAGGAAAAGGACTGTTTTCTGAGAATATAATTGAGCACATTTTATTGTGAATGTTTTACGTGCGGGAACAATTCAAATGAATAGTAATGTTTGTATGGTAAAGACGATGTTGTTTTTGTGTATTTCTTGATGTGTGTAATTATTTGTATAAGGGGTAGACTGATTAAAATTTTAGCTCTCCATCGATGAAAGCAGAATTCGAATCAGGTCATGTTTTCTTTGTCTGAAAGATTGATTCTTGATTTTATCATTCTAAGCCAATGAATATGTGTGATACATTTGGAAAAGGTAAAAAACACTATAAAATAAAATGACCCTAGTCTTGTGTGCGAAGTAAAGTTAATTCAAAATCTGTCAATATTTAGGACAACACAAAGTTATTAGTTGTTAGTAATGACAGTTTGAGTGCAATTTCCTTGTTAAAACTGCTGATAACAAAAGATGTGTTGTCTAGGTCCTGTAATACGACGGCTTAGCTAGTTTCATAATAAAAAATGACTGGTGAGCTCTAGAGTTGTTAAACAAAAGAATATGCTTGAGTAGGTGGCTGCAACAAGTTTAGATAAGATGCTTTATAATTTGTGTGAGAATAAAATTCTGTAATGCACTATATTTCGAATTTTAATAATAGTTGAATCCTGAATTATGTCTATATAACTTATTATGTAGTTCAGAATTATATTCATATAATCTTTTATAGTTCAAAATAGCACTTTTTCTTTAGAAGATCCCGGTGCTGTTCGACTGTAGACTTTGATGACGCTAAATTGAAATTGGTGTCTCGAAAATTAACTGAAACGATTTTCTTATCTATGTTCCAATCTAAGATCTAAAAAAGATACCATTTCTTAAACAATGGTCAAGGTTAAATTGTTAATAGCAATTAGGAGCAAAGAAGATCAAATGAACTTAATTCAACCATTTAATATCCTCACTTAACGCTGAGGTGATTAAAAGATCCGTTGGCATTAGGAAGCCATTACCTATGATCAAATATCTGTCTTTTCAGTTATACATATCCTTCCAATTTTACCAACTGCCTGATGTTTTACTAGATTTGCTTACTCCTTAGGATGTGTTATTGCATTTGCTATTCTCTTTTCGGACACACTGACTTCTCCCAAATATGCAAACTATTACCTTGACAGTAATCTCCATCATATAATCTTTTTTTTCTGTTTTATATTAGGTTGATTAGATCATCCGTTAGCAACATTATTACCCCATACTCACCCAGTGACCATTTTACGCCTTCCAAACAAGCGAACATTTCATTTGCTGTCTGGGCCGTCTATTCAGTCATATTCACACCAAAAATAAGTTTTGTTGCTTTGATTTATCTGTAATTCCCTTATTCAGTAACATTTTAATCTAGACAGTCCATGAAAATAAGATTCGATCAAACATAGTAAAATATGTCTATATGGTGTTCGTTTATTATATTCCAATTTTTAAAATTGTCATTTATGTGCAAAATTCCGTACATTTCCTGAAGTAGCACTTTCTTAGTTCTTGATTTTATCATTCTAAGCAAATGACTACAGCGTGATACACATGTGTGAAGAATGTGTCTGTGTATAACAAAAATTGATAAATATCGGCTAATGTTTTTTTGTGATTTCCTGATTTCATTTGTATTTCCCTTATTTTCTTCCTCTAGCATTTTTACTTCAACCATTCCATAGGAATTTTAGATTTTACACTGAAGTTAAAATCGTATATTCCCTGTTACTGTATAATTTATGTCTTTACTTACCGACATTCGTGTTTCCTCTAAATTTACAATTTGGCTACAATTTCCTTGTACATTTAAATTTTGTCATTATTCATTTTCGTATATATAAGTTACTTTGTTTAATTGAATTTTTTCTAACATTCTCTCTAGTTGAATTCTATGGAGATACTGGTAAAAAATATTCAGTGATTTTGAATTTAGAAATATCCATCCTTTTTTTCTGTGCGTACATGATTATGAAATATATTTAATATTACGCTATAATAATGAGGGTATAATAATTGATCAATTAATTAAAACCAAACAAATATAAAACTTTCAGTGACAATTGTTTTAACAGAGGACGGAATGTACAACATAGAAATCCGAGACGTGTTGAAATGGAAAAACGATGCATTGCAAAAGATAGGCACAATATGAAAATACAGAAAAAATTGCTATATTCAAATAAAGAGTATTGGAATATTACGTGACATCTGTCTATTCTTATGGCAGTGAAACCTGGACATTCTCTTTAAAGATGAAGAAAAATAATTGAAGCAACAGACATGTGCTTTAGAGAAAGGATACCATTGACTGATTGTGTGAGGTGTGTGCAAAGATGAGATTTTGGAGAAAATAGTTTCATAAAGTAAACTTATATTTAACATAAAGCGGCAGTAGAAATTTCGTGAGCACGTAATAAAGATTTAGGGCATGGTAAATGTGATACTGAAAGGACACACTGAGGGACAGGGGAAAGGTATACTTGATGAACTTCAGTAAACTATATAACAGTGATTAGGAGAAATTAAAAAGACAGGACTTGTTAAGAGATACAAACACGACGAAAATGGGGAAGGCAAATAAACAGCAAGAAAACGGAATGCATTGTCACCAGCAAAAAGAACAACCCAAAATCCCAAATAGAGGTAGTATATACTAGAATGTGCGTTGTGGGGCAGTGGATATCGCCTCGGATCGAGAAATCGGAGAGCCGAGTTCGAATTCCAGTTGAATTCCTTGCATTCACTTACGCGAAAATACCCTTGGGAAAGGTATTAATCCGTCTATTCCTTCCAGTTATGGGTTAAATAACAGGACAGATTGGCTTCTATCGCCTTGGTCGGCAAACAGTCTATCGCAGAAAGCAATGGCAAACTACTGCGAGATAATCTTCTGCCCAGTCAGTCATGTCTCGAAAGAGACATGATCGCCCAAGCGTGTATCACGTATGGCACTTAACTGACTGATACTAGAATCAACCAAGTACAAAAATTTAAATACATAAGAAGTTCACTAACAGGAGATGAAATGTGCGACACAGAGATCCGAAGTCAAATTGTCATAGTGAAGGACTTGTTCCAGAAACCGAGTAAAGTACTAAGACACAGGAAAATCTTCCTAGAAACAAAGAAGAGAGATTGCTATGCGATGTCAGTTCTTCAATACGGCAGTGAATGCTGGACAATATCATCGAAGATGAGAAAAAAGCTTGAAGCAGAGTAAATGGGGTTTTACAGAAGCATGCTGCGGATATCATGGGCCAAATATGTGAGCAATGATGAGTTTTTGGAATTAATGGCATTGAAAAGAAAACTAACATCAGTAAGAGGCAAATGAAGTTCTTGTGACATGCAATGACGAAAGAGGGCTTGGAGAACCTGATACTGACAAGCCAGATAGAAGAAAAAGGAGACAGAGAAAGGCAGCGGATAACACATTAGACGCGCCTAATCAGGTGGATGACGGAACGGGGGTTGCGTGGAGTAATAATGAAAACATTAAGAGAGGAAGAAGAGTTTTTAAAATTAGTTTGCTTCGTTATGAGTATTATATTAATATAAAGTATTGCCATTATCACTAAACATTTGTCCTCGGAAAATTGTGCGGTTACTCATTAATGAGACTTTACAATTATCAATGTTAAATTTAATAATATATATTTTATAATTACGTGGTTGGTTATAAATATTAAGAAGAAATAATTTTAAGGGCAATTAAATTCTGGTTTAAAATAAATTGAATTTTTTTTATAAACTTACGAAAATAGATTTAATAACTCGAATTAACCATAACGTACATACAGAATTTTCTTTTATTACAAAGAAACATTACAAGAGATTTTACATAGCACCATTTATTCATATACTTCATCTCAAAATTAATTTTTGTCTTTTTACGCTCTGCAAAAGTTGGTTTTTAATTGAAAGTGTCCATATGCAAGAAAATCACTATTGAAATGAATTGCTTTTCTTGAACTATATATTTTCCCTGTTTCTGCATTTATGATTGACTGTGCCATGCATGCGACAAGTTTACAGTGACCACTATGCAAAGATTAAACGTATTCCGTATTGTCTGCGGTTAATATCATATAATAACATGTTTTATCCGCATAAAACCTGTTGCTATACAGTTCTATCTTACTTGGGTATATACATAAATACACACACTATTTCGAATATTTCACTGAAAATATATAAATCTCCTCATTGAAACAGATATATTCGATGTTAAAAGATCTGAGAGTTATTACAACTATAAAGAAATCAAGAAATTATATACATTTTATTTCTCGTTTTTATTATGCATTTCTCTAAGTAGTACTACTATGTTTTGCAGTCATGACGAGAATGAACTATATAATTTGTCGGTTATCAGGCTACGTACCAAGAGGGAAGCACATTTTGGCAGGGCAAATAACACAATTTACGTAACATTATAAGGAGAAGTTGAAAGTCGATATTATTTTCTATACAAGTCCATCGTCTTAAATCACTTTTGTGTGAATACAAATGAAGCATTTAATGTCTGAAGGAATCACTTCACCAATTCAGAAGATAATTTATATGCTTGCCTGTAGAAATATTAGTGATGATTTGATAACTTTAGGGAAATATAGAAAGTTTATGTGAGTTTAAAAATTTATGAGACTATTGCTCTTTCATTCTGTGTACAAAATTTGACAAAGATGTCTGAAAAATAGCATCGTTTACAGACACGTATTTGGTGTTTGGAATTTCGTAAACTCTCAAGAGTTTATTTAATACTGTAAAGTAGTGGTTACTAATGTAAGTTTTATTCAACCAATATTATTGCTGGTGATGGAAAATTTGATCAGCAAATTTAGTGAACTTTTTATAAAAGAGGGCATCTTATCAATGATGTGATGATGCTTATAGACATCTAATTGAAAAGGTTAGTTATTCACACCTCTCTCACCCCCCATATATATATATATATATATATATACATACTTACATACATATATTATGTTGTGAATTCTTGTTAAGAAAACCACATAATACAATAGTAACACAAAAAAGATATGAGAGGAAAAAGGGTAAGTATATTGAACAAAAGGTACTCAACCTGTACACGGTTAGTAGCTTCAGGAATACGTGTTAGTTGAATTCAAATATATACAAAAAACTAAGGGACGGATGGAAATATAAAAACTATTGTCTTCCCCGTATATAATATTGAGTGTGCCAGAATAGTTACCAGATATATTTTTATTAATTGTTCAATTATGTTTCAGTTAGTCTCTACTCAGCACCGAAAAATTGTTTTATGCTTGGATCTTCGTGTCGTGCTACTGGTGAGAAATCTATCTATCTATCTATCTATCTATCTATCTATCTATCTATATATATATATATATATATATATATATATATATATATATGAGAGAAGGGAATATCTATACTTTTTCACTTAGAATTTCATAAACGTCATAAAATCAACTTTTAAAAGTTCGCTACGCTACAAATTTCAAAATGTCATGTTGTTCTCTTTGGAGTTGGAGAAGGAATATTTAGTACGAACATATCAGATTTGTTGAGTGTCAATCGGAGGAGATTGCAGAGAATTCGGAATGTGTTTAATGATATATCCAGTAATTTTAATAGTGTTTGTATTGATCACTAGTGAGGACGACCTTATACCTATATTCATCTTGCAACAGAACATCGGACTAAACACCGAGGCACATGCCAAGAGTTTTGAGTAAGTATTGGTTTGTAACAAGTGTGTGACATTTGAATAAGCTATAGGCAACAGGTCTATGCAAAATGACCGAAGAAGGAGAACTCAGACATGGCTGTTAGACAATTTCTGCGACTGCATCTCTCCTTGTTAATTACTGAAGTTATACTAATTTTGCGAAAATTTATTTATCTCACATTATATATATTAACTACTGTAAATATATTCGTGGACGTGTAATTGATAACAGAAAGCAAAATCAGTGAGTCGTGTTCGAAATCTGGCTGGAAATTTTGAAAGATGTTTAACCATTACATGACGCCAAGTGGTGAAGTAAATAGAAGAGAGTACAGAATTCTACGTAATGTAAAACACTGAGTTAAACAACTTATAAATTTCTGGAAAATATATATCCAACGAACATACATCAAATTGACCAATATAAGTCTATCCAAATGTGCATTCCAGTGATCAGCATAAATCAATTGAATGAATCTCAGGATAATTAATAAACCTTCATTAAATGTACACCCAACTGATTAAAGTACATCAAGTGAATGTATATCAAAGTGATATTATAAATCCACTAAATGTTGATCCAAGTGACTAATATGCATAAATCGCTTATACATTTTAATGAAAAATATAAATCCATCAAATGCACATCTAAGTGACAATATACATCCAACGAATGTACAAATTGGTGACTAATATTAACCGACTGAATGTACATCCAAATGAAAAATGTACATCCACCGAATGTACATTCCAAGTGGCCAATATACACCCAAAGAATATACATCCAAGCAAATGTACATCTAACGATGAATATACATCGGTAGGTTGTATATTTAAGTGATCAAAATACATCCCCCTATCGTACATCCAAATGACAAATATACATCCATCAATATACATTTGACGAATATACATCCATCGAATGTGCATAGAAGCATGCATTATACATAAACCGAATTTTAATCAAAGCCCACAAATATACATCCATCAAAGGTACATCCAGGCGATCAGTACACATCCACTAAATGTACATCCAAACGACTAGAATACATTCAACGATTATGCATCCAAGTAATTGATATACATGTATCTAATTGACACTTTACCGACCAATATACATACATATAATTTACAATGAAGTGACCACTCAAATGTACATTTAAGTGATGAATATACATCACCTAATGTACAATTAAGATACTAGTATACATCCATCGAACGTACATCGAAGCGACTAATACAAATCCATCGGGGGCAAACTAACTGCTACGCTGTAGAATCTATGATTTTGAATAATCTCGTATAAAATGATTGCTATAGAATTTAAGCACTTACAAATCCTGTGGATGTTGAAACTTAATTTATTTCTTGTAATTTATGAATTTTATATGAAATTTTATTTTTAAGTAGAAAATTGCAGCAGTAAATGAATCTTTTCTGAATTCGGTAAAAATTAAAAATGGTAGACTGAAAAACAAATTTTTAATTTAGAAGTGCATAAGCTTAAAATAAAAACATCACCTTCTACAATTTCAGAAAAGTTTATTTGAACATATAGTATAACATTTTACCATATTTGCACATATTCTAATTAATATTCTAAGCATCAAAACATTTAATTTATTTCAGAATATCTGATATCTTCACACTATGAAGTATTTCATGAAAATCCAATTGATTTCATTACAGTTATTCGTCAATGGCAGTAAGAAAAGATGATCTGAAATTAGTTCTGAATGCGCTGGATTAATATTTGTGCTGATCATCAAAGGAACGTGTGATATAAACAATTCACTTTTAATCATTTCTGCTAATTTGCACCTAATGTAAATATTAGCAGAAATGATTAAAAATCAATTAGATAATCACTATAGTAATTGTTATTAGTCTGTTAGTAATTGTTAAGATGTGTTGAATTAATCGGAAGGCGTGAAATATAACTAAATCATATTGTTCCTCTAAATGATAGCATCACAAAAAACTTCTTGCATATGATAAATTGCAGAGAAAATTTTCATGAGATAGTTTCTAACAGTTATTTGTAGATTATGTGAATTTGTTTAAAATAGATATATATTTAAGCCACTGTCTCAGTAAGTGACAAACATAAGTGTCATATCTCAGAAAATAACTTTGTCAAAACAAGTAAAAATGCTTGTCAACTTTGATATATTTTCTTTGCTTATCTTGATTTTATTATTTTTTGCTAAATTTGTTTTTCTTCCAAAATCAGAATGGGTCGCTGAAAAGTTACATCTGACATATAGCATTTGTCAGCGTGAGATCTCCTACCTGGATATTTGTAAACTATTTTTTGAATAGCTGTGCTATTTACAATAAATGATTCAAAGACAAAAATAATAGTTATAAAATTTCTTTTACTTTTTGGTTATCGATTCACTTCAATCAATGTGATAATTCCAATAAAAGTTAAAGAATTACACCGTGTGAAAAATGTGATGATGTTGGTAAGGGGAAGGTACAATAGAATAAAAAGAAACAGAAGGACAGAAAATAGCGCATGATGTTGCATTTAAATTTCTGAAAATCGCTGGTGGCAAGAAGCAATAAGCCAGAAAAGGGTTCCACATACAAGAAGTCTGAAAGAAGAAAAAATCGGAATAGAACTTACAGTTAGCTATTTTAAGATTAAAATGGGGAGAATAACTCGCTAACCTACTTTAGTCAATTATTTACAATACTTTATACAAACTTGGATGATCGTCTTTTCCAATCTATAACTGACTAAAAAGAAAATTTTCATGCAGATGCTTGCCATTTCTTTCTACGTAAAATATGTTCTGCTATCCATAGCTGGAAGGAAAAGAGATTGTGTCATGCATTTCCGAATGGTAATTCCGAATCAGTGAATGAAACAAATTCAATTTGAATTCAATTTCGCTTTTCCGATGTCTCATTCCGAGCCAATATCCATTAAATCACAACGTACAGCCAATCTAAAAATGCAGTTAAATTCATGCAGTCGGATACCAGAGATTGAAGCTCTTCAGAAGAATTGCCAAGAGGATATTTATAGAAAAAACACAGGTGATTATTTCACCTGAGAAAATGAGAAATGTAGAAAAAACGGATAAATTGCATGTTACAACCGATAAAATTACAGAATCTTAGTAATCTACAGATATAGAGAAGTTGCACATGAGCAAATATGACAGCAAATTTCATTGCATAGATGAATTAACTTCGAAAAATTTACATCAGCAGAACTAGTAGTTGATGAAATATAATTTCACTTTATATCTGTGGAAAATGCAATGCATTACTTTCCTGAGTATTAGCTTAAGTCTTGCTGATAGCTGGTAAAAGTATTTCTTAAACTAAAATTTCATGATAGAGTACACATTGAGCTTTCAATTGAGATCATTTAACCAACATATTAATAGTATATTCATCAAACTTATTTAGCAAAATAAATATGTCATAACGACCCAAAATGTTCCAAATTATAAATATAAAGACCATGCAATATGAAGGCAATATATTTTGTAAGTTCTTCGTCGGCAGATGCTGTCTATTCAATTCTATTTTATATTTGGTTAACTTCTAGTCGGCGACTCCTGGTTGTCGTATCTTCCGTTGTGTGATTGTGTGTGTAAGCATGTGTAGCTCTAACTGGCCTCCTTAATTTTTTTCCAAGTCTAGAAAGATTTGGCTACTTTATTTACATCCATATGCGGAATCCGAAATTTAATTTTACGTAGTATTATGGACATTTTCCATGCAAGTTTTTTCATTAGTAAAACATTATTACACTGGCTCGGAAAAATTATTTTTCTGGGACTTTTTTGGTATGAAGAAGGGAATGTTTTTGTTATTTTCTAACGGTCTAAGTAAATGGTATGTCTACGCCGGCTATCATCTTAAAAGTATATTTTGTTTATCAAGCAAAACATCCTGATGATATTTATGTTTAAAAGAAGTTCATAAAATTCCCTTAGGAAAATTGCCTAACAGATTAAGCTAGAAATATATTGAAGAAAGAAGATTAAGAAAAGCATAATGTTTTTTATATATATAAACAAACATTTGGATTGACAGCAAAATTTCGTATCAATGTGTTCCAAAAAAAAACAATTTCATAATCGGACAAAAAATATGCATTATCTAGTCACAACATTGGTATATTAAAATGTTATATCACTCAGTCTACTAAAGATAAAGCCTCAAGAAATGACTTTAGGAATACCAAATATAAGAGCAGGTCTAAGACAAAATATTACTCTGATATCTCCAGTGCTTCGTGGATCCGGATAGTTTCATTGTGTAAAGAAATGAATCTCCAAATAGATCAATATCATGTTTGCCTATTTTCATATATGGAAGGAAGTGGATGCTCTATTAATAAATTAACAATCTGAGTAGTATAGTCGTCTTTGTAGAAATCTGTAACGAAGAGCAGTGTTTTGATGTACTGCTACTGATAAATATTCCTTAGGGATGTATATATTGCAGCATTACTAATATCTTCGAATCTTAAATAGTACGTGTTACGTCTGGTAACAGAATTATGTAAAATAATACAAAGCAACGTAACAGAATAAAAGTAGGTGTATTGACAGGAAAGAGATGTATTTGAAAGAGGTGAGGATTAGTAGAATACAGATCAAGGTAATTAGTATAGAGTATCGACGCAGAAGCTTGATAGATTGACTAGTAGAACACTTTTAAGAACTGAGTTCATTAGGAACACGTATACATACTATCATGAAGGGAAATATATTCAAATTTAGTTGAGATAACTTCCGCTACTTTTAATTAAGGCCACTACAAGTGTTCAACATGCTTTAAAAATTTTATATAAGTAATCCTTACTTTCTTGATGCCTGAATTAATATTTATATTAGTGACAACGTTTTGATGCACAGATCCACAAAACACTGAATTAATTTTTGTGGAACTTGAGCTCATTCTTAGCTGAGGTCACATGGGTTTCAGCTCATGAAATGGTACGTAATCGCAACCAGAATAAATACTTTCTATGCAGATTGCATTTAAAATATGGACATATTTTGGGCAGAAAAATGAACAATTTTCATATTTTTTAATTGTTGGATTCATTAATCATTTTTATAATAGTTTCCATTGAATCAAGGTAGCATGGTTACATGAGAAGAAAGCAAAAATGTACAAGGTATGTCGGGGAAAATATAAGAGAAGGAGGCGAATCAAAGAAATAAAAGATAGAGTTGACATTACGTTCACAATCTTGAAGATTGTATCTATCAGGGAAGCAAATATACAGGAGAGATTATCACGAGTGGGAGGTGCGAGAAAAAGCACTGATGGAGAAATGATTGTTACATTTGACCTTTTTACTGAAAAAGGTTGGACCTTTTAGCTTCTCTAGTAACTCAAGTAAATTCATGTAGAGTGATAAACTCGTCCTGAAAATATTTGTAAAAAAGACAGAAGAAAGCCACGTAGGTTTGATGAGAAAGTGACTAAAGTTGAGATACCAAATCGGGGTTGATTAAATTTCATGACATCATTTATGTTTTTCTCAAGTACTCGAGGTGTATAGCAAGTGCACCCGACCAGATATAACAATAATTTTCAATGCACGGACGAATCAATATATGCAAGATGGATTCTAACTATAAAACCTTTAAAAACCGACACAGTGACTCAATATTACAAGCGGTAGATGTAGAACCATGATCCAAAATTTTTATTTATCAATATTCTGATCATGCACTATTTCCCTGATGGTTTGAGGATGTTCTGGTAATTTTTCTTGCTTGTTTAGCTTCTACTGGATGCATTGCCAAATGCTTATAGTTTTTCTGACATTATAATGCACAAAGTTTATTTTGGAAATGAACTCAGGTAAGGCGTTGGAAAAACAATATAATAATTTTGGTAATTAAAAAAAGTTGGGAAAACTATTTTCCTTATGTTCCTAGAAAATTGGTGTTCTATGAATAGTTTTCAATCTGAAATTGTTTTCTATCATTAGTTGTATCATTTCGTGTGGTATTATCGCTTAAATGTATTTTCACCTTCTAATTTCTCGAAATAGAATAACTAATTGTCTATATTTCAGAGATGTGGTAGTATTTACATTATTTACGTTATCTGGATTATAGTCCTCATCTTAGTTTAAATTTATACTGCGTTTCTGCCATTGTACACTTCAGCATTTTTCAGAAATTGCTAAGAATTTCGAATAGAATTATTTATTACGATCACTGGGGTATATCACACTCATTCTTTATGTGAAATCTGTTTTAGTATTCATGAGTAATCTGCCTCTAAACCGAGCCTCTAAGTTACTGAAGTTAACTGCTATATCTACTGAACGATGTGTTCTAAAGAACAATAACCATTTGATTTCTGGAATTTATAAGCCTAATATTCAGTAACTATTTTTACCAGAATTTCTGTGCGTCTGTGTGTTGTGTCTGTGTAAGTGTGAAACAGAAAAAATCTCACAAAGATTCTATCCAGTATTTTTTTACGTTTTTAAGATTTTCTTAATTTGAGTTTGAAAATTTGTAGAAAGTTATCGCAGTGATTATATTCTGAGAACTTTTTGATAATTTTGTTATCTATTATCGATATATTTCTAGTTAATATGTAATTTTACTTTATTTTCTCATTTGTATTTTATAGCAATAGGTTTAATTAAATGTTAAAGTGTTTTCAGACTACCTAACTTCATTAAGAAAAATCATATAAATAACCTCCTATTTTAAAGTAATATAAATTTTAAAATAACTCTTAAATGACTGAAGCTAATTACATAAACATTTTTATAAAGTGTCTAAAAATTAAGACATTCGACAAAAGCACTCTATAAATTAATCAACAATATATGTACATGTCTTTTCCGTTACATATATAGAAACTTATTTTTTCTGTTTTATTTTTAATTAAAAGTAAATCTAAAAATAATAAAAGTATAGATCACAATGATATTTGCATGGACAAATACATAATCTGTCTAGCATATGCAGGTTCTAAAAGGATTTAATCAGGTTCTGATTTGCCACATTTCTAAGCTTGTCATTAATATTTTATTACGATTTTGCTTGGTTTAGATTTGCCAGTTTTCCAAGATTGCTATTATTATTTTATCAGGTTATTATTGCTTTATTATGATTTAATCTATTTATTCTATAAAGAATGGCGATTATATTTTATCATGTAATTATTATTTATTAATCTTTTTGATGCTTTTCATTACATAAGCTTATTAATATTTATCACATTAGTATAACTTTAATATTTTAATATGACGACAAATAATCATATTAACCGTAGTATTCTTTTATAGAAAAAATGAAGACCATTTTAATTTTTTAACAAAAATTATTACTTAAAAAATTTTAAGCTATTAACTGAACACCTTAAGTAACATTTGAGACTATAAAGGGGAAAAATATATTGCAATATCAGTGAATTCTGCGGCAAACGAATCTATAGACGCTTTTCTTACGTTCCATAGATCGATCTTCTATGTCACAAAAGCTTGTCTTACTTTCGAGAATTCGATTATCAGGAAAACTGGAGTTCACCCCCAACCTGCTCTAAAACATACGTTACGTTTGAATAATTATTTTAGCATTCATAAGAAACTGAAAAGAAAAGACATCCCCTTGAGTGATAGGAAAAGTGTTATTTCATAAAGTCGACAGAAAATAAAAGACTCTTACCCCGCCCCGTCCTTTGATTCCTTGCCATAAGGAAGCATTGCTTTTATATCGACCTCATATTCACATTCAACCTATTGTGTGCACTTTTTTGGTATTCTCGTGTGGCGGTATATATATATATATATATATATATATATATATATATATATATATATAAACTACGCAGACAGAAAAATACTCGGCAAATGTGATTTTGTTGTGTTCGGGAATTTCTTTTCACAAATTTTTTTTACGAGTATTAAGTCTATTTCCTTTCCATAATCTCTTCCTTCGAAGAAGAAAAAATATTAAGTGCTGAACAGAAATCATAGGTCGTTTTTGTCACGTTGTAGAGCGGGGATAAAATAAAGCTCTTTAATGGGTTTATGCAGAACAAAATTAATTGTCCACCTACGTCGTTAATCAATTGCTTATTCACCAATTCGAGGACATTTGGCTTTCTATGCCCATAGAATTAATCTAAATTGCTCATTGAAAAAGCATTTCCTATACCGATGAATGATACGGGTAAGAAAAATTTAAAAAATCTACTTTACTGCGTGTTTCAATTCAACATTTGTTGGTTAATCTAATCGAATATAGTCAAAGATTTCCAAAGATTCCATATATAGTAAATCTTCAAAGCGCTTATACACATAAACACATATCCACGCATATATATCACAAATATAGTCTTAAGATATGGTATACTTAAGGTTTAAAGTGCCTAATATTAGAGAGTCAGCTTTTATAAATATAAAAGTTGACATTAAGGTCATGAAGGTGTTAATCATTATAACAACATATACATGTATATAAAGTTGTCCAAATGTCTAATAATTAAGAATATATATATATATATATATATATTGTGTGTATTTTGGCAGCATTTTTTCATTAATGCAGGTTTCATTGAATAATATAGACAAGTTTTGTCTATTAATTTTGTGTAGGATCCGTTCATACCGTCTGATATACTTGATGGTGATGTCGTTAAAAGACAACAAAAAATCACAGTATTTGTTGAATTTTTTATCAGGTCTAAGCTTTCGGCTCACATAAGCCATTATCAAAGAGTAAATAATAACACACAGTAAACATAGAACATTTAAGCTATTAACAATAAAGATAATTGAATTGAAAATATGTGAGCCGAAAGCTTAGACCTGATAGAAAAAATTCAACAAATGCTGTGATTTTTTGTTGTCTTTTAACGACATCACCATCAAGTATATCAGACGGTATGAACGGATCCTACACAAAATTAATAGACAAAACTTGTCTATATTATTCAATGAAACCTGCATTAATATATATATATATATATATATATATATATATATATATGTGTGTAGCAATCGGAGTCTAACCGTACTGATGAGCTGTGAAACTATCTACGGATGACAATATATATATATATATATATATATGTAATTGTGTGGAGTCCATGAATGGTGAGAATAATTCAACAAGATTTACTTAATATATGAAGTGTTCTATCAGTATAGAGACCTCAATGAATATTATCCTGAGCAATATAATATATATAAATAAAATCTCAAGACATAATTTAGAACAGTTAAAAATTAAATTTCATTTCTATGAACTAAATTAGGCCATTTCCTCAGACCAATATTCTTTCCATTCGGTCCAAATATTTTCCCCGAAATAAATATTTCATTTAAAATGATATGGAAATCAGGTAACATTATTCCGAACAGATATATCCACTTGAGTCAGCATATACATATGACCATTCATACATATATGTACATACAAATGCGTCTATGCACACACACACACACACACACACACACACACACACACACACACACACACACACACACACACACAATTCCCTTTTCTATTATTCCTTTTCGATGTTGTCCATTTTATGTTTCTATTTATGTTTCACTCCATTTCATATCACACTCCTTTAAGTGGCGTTTCTTTCGACGACTGTCTGGCGTGATTTTTTTTATTTCTTTCCCCCACCTACTTCTCCTTTAACGCTTTCCCTATGTACCCCGTTGTTTGTTTATTTCCCATTTTTCTGTTTTCATTGCCTTACTTATATTCCTGTAACACGATTAATATTTGATTTATTAACACAGATGTAATCTAAATGACATTTTCAACGATCGAGTTTTGAATCCTTTTTGCCGTCTCTCTTTTTTTTTCATCTTCTTCCCTACCTCCCTTTTCAATGTCTAGAAGACAAACTTCTAACATAATCAACTCTCCCTTTTAACAATTTCCCTATTATTTGTTCTTATTTTAACTTCTTTTTTCTTTTTTCATATAAACTTTCGAGGTATGAATTTGTGTTTTATTAAAATTCCGGCTAAAAATTGTTGTACTATTTTTGCATCATCACTGAATTTTGTCGCAGAAGAAACAAGGTTTTTCCTCAGTGAAATGGCCATACGACATTTTTAATTTTTGGCTCTGTAAGTAGATAATACTATTTACATCGAGCCATCGTCGAGGATAATTTTTAATGATAATGAGCTTAATTAATTACCTTAATGTAAGTTTCTAAATATATATTTACCTTATTTTAGACAGCTTGAAGTCATAAATATTTTACCGTCATTTTGAAGGTAGTAGCCACTATATATATATATATATATATATATATATATATATATATATATATATATATCACCTCGTCCGTCTCTCCCACCTTCTTTTTCATTCTCTGTCTCCCTCTCTCTCTCTCTCTCTCTCTCTCTCTTGAACAGGTGAAGAGGTTCATTCCTTGTTACCTGTTTAGGATGTGGTTTCCGCCGTTCTCTTTTCTAATCTTTTCACTGCTTTCTTTTTTCTTTTTTTTTCAATTGGAGTAGATAGACTAAACTATCGCCCGGTTCACACTCCACCCACTTCTATTGAACAGGTGAAGAGGCTCATCCTTTGCTCCCTGTTTAGGATGTGGTTTCCGGCTTTCTCTTTTCCAATCTTTTCACTCTTATGTAGCCCCCTGCGCATCAGTGGCGTTACCGCCTTGCTCGGGCTGATATGATTAAAAAAGGAATATATCATTTTTGTTCGATTTATGTAGATTTTTTTCCGTCGTTTATGATTGGGGAAAGTTTTTACCTCAAAAAGGAAGTAAAACTTCTAGATCACAAATTGGTACTGAGAGTCAAGTAAAAAAAAAGATACTTGAGCGAATATAAAAGAAAAAGAGTAATCGATAAATTAGTAGATGACGAATTAACTAGCAAAAGTGCAAGCTGCTTTACAATAGAGGGTAAATATTGTTTTCAAAATCAGCAAAGTTCCCAAGGTCACAATTGTATTTATTGTAAAGAAAATGTTATTGCATTTAGAGAATGTAATTTTTTGTGTTTTGATAACGAGCGTAACCAAGGTCAGAGAATGCAAACCTGGAAATGTTTTGTAAACATTGTGTCTAAAAGATGGCATAGCTTTAACAAAACTCGTTTATAAAAGATATAAATTTATAGCAGTAAATTGTCCGCCATTCAGAAGAAGAGATTGAAAGAAAGACAGATGTTATATATCGCCGTATGACGACAAAACAACAAACACGCATATATATAAAAATATGAAGTGATATTTTTATTAATGACGATGAACCGTGTAGCCTAGGGAACAGAGAGTGTTGAGAGAGCGCGCTTCTAAGGGTTGACGGGAGAGTCGTAGTATCTGCTGTGTCTCTCTCCTGCTACTCTGGTCTGTCTGGCTCTCTGTCTGGACTGTCTGGTCTGGTGAATCCGTGCGCCGAGGTCTTTTTATAATCTCCAAACCGGAACTTTTTCTTCCGGTTTTTGCCTCGCCCACGCACGCACACGTAATTCTCAGAGACACCTGTTCTGTTTGCCTCTTGTAGCCATTTCCGCTACTGCCGGAAATAAGGTCAAACAAACATCCGTTCCTTTCAACGACCGGAAACGCCCCCGCTTGCATCAGCTTCCTCGGGTGGGACCAGATTGTTATATTACACAGAGATAGTTACAGAGAGAACAGCCTGTGAGTCCGTGGCCTGCGGTTGGCTCGATAGATGCTTTCTGCCCCATCTCCGACCAACCTCCTACTCCACAGACAACGTCAACAAGAACCGAATAAAGAAAATATGGTGAGCTTTTATTTATATACCCGTTTTCATATAATCATTTTATCAACATGAAAAAGACAGTTGATTTTATAAAAAAGGAGACATCAAATTGTGGTTGAAGTTTTAATCTTTTTCTTCGTCATTGTTTATTCCCAGGTGGGTATACAGCAATTGCATCTAATTTTTAAAAAATCAACTTTGGCTCTAAAGCAGAAGAGATTCACACAAGTGCGATGGAAGAAACACTTTACAGTTACATCGAGCCAATTGAAATGCAAATTGATGAAACCTATTTACCAATGCATTACTGCATTTGAATTAATAAAATTAAATTAATAAAGTCTGGTTACCGTGGTGGAAAAATTATCATAAATAATACCATAAAATTATTGAGAGAAAGGTTTTAGAGAAGACACATTATGGTGGTGTTATAGTGGGTGATGTCGAATTTTCAGTATCAATAATATTGCAGATTCTAAATTTGATTTAATCAAGAGTGATTAAGTGACTCTTATTCAAGGCTTTTACAAAGAGTAGACTCATAAATTTGTAAGTTAGATTCTAAAAGAAAAATTGTCTCGCCCGAGAGAGTGAAGAAAGCTTCTAACAGCAGTCTTAGCAATTTTTTCAATATATTACTCCCATTTCATATCAGCATAAATTCATAGATTGTGAAGATTGTGCATATTCTCGTAAATTTTCGTCAGTGGCTGTTATGGATTTAGTTTTAAGAATTATAAATCTACCATTGTTACGGTTATTATAAATTAAATTTTTGTATAATATTTTGTGTATTGAGTAGGTTTTCTTTTTGGCATTATATATAAACTAATTCAAGTATTAGGGAAGATCTCATGTTTTTTCAATGAATCTAAATTCATTTGGCAGAAATTGGTGGCTCTCTAATATAAGGGAACTCAACTGAAAATCTATGATGCTCCCGGACATAATTTTACTGTTCTGAAGGAAGTAAAACTAAATACAAACGTTATCATTTGTAGATTTTTGATAAACCTGATGTTTATAGCATCATATGTGCTTAATAACCTGACGTCGACTGGCTATGAAGCTAGATCTTATCCGACAACAAAACGTCTGATCGGGAGGTCTTGAGGATCAAGGAACGATATCTAAATTACCGTTATCCCCATCCTACACTGATAGCACCTGTTAGCACCTGTTAGGATCCTAGCTATAGTCAAGTAGTTTACCCCTAAACAGCGATCAAAATACTATTAAATTATTACAGTTTTTATAGGAAATATATCAGCGATACATTTTCATAGAGAAAAACAGATTACCAGCAATAAATGTTTATAAAATAATTTGATACGAAAAAATGTTGGCATTAAATGACCCATAAAAGTTTGGGATGCTGCTAAACATACAAATAACGATTCTATGTTCTATACTTTCTAACCTACAGAAAATTCAAGTAAAGTTTTTCTTTTTTTCATTTTTTTTTCTTTTTACAGAAAGATTCACACTTTCAATGACCAGGTTCCACTCAAGATAGAAGATAACAACAAAAGCATCAAGCAAAATTTTATAAGAGAATAATATAACGATTAAACCTAAACTTGAATAGAAGATTCTATTGATCAAATGAATATACTCTTGGAAGTTGCTTCCACAGAGCAGTGGTTCACGGGAAGAAACCTTTCAGGTGCATATCACTTCTCATCATTCGTGGAGAATGAGGCTGGATTAATACAATATACGTGGTTTTGCGGAACCAGGCCGGGAAGGTAAGAACTGAGTACATTCTTAGACAGATAATTTATGCAAAGGAAAAAAAAGGGTTGTTTCGAAACGTAACTCATGGTGCAGACTCCCTTTAACGGTTAAGGCCGCAGCGCCTGACCGTTAATAATCAACTTCATAAAACTACCCATTAGAAAATAAATATTTGATTTTAATTTGTGGTTATATAAATAAGGAATTGTCAACGTATTTTAATATGCTGTAACATTTGAAAGAATAGAAAGCTAAATGAGCAAAATTCGGGCGATAATCTAAAATATATATTATGCAGCAACAGATGTATTATAAAATAGTATATTACTAAAACTCATTGACAAACATGCTTCAAAGGAACATGCTTTTGAACTTCCTCCCATTAATGTTCCTTTATAGCCTAAACACAATTTAAATAACCTGCAAATCTGTTAACAATTCAGTTTTATCGCCTCCTTATGATTGTTGGCAAACCAAAAGACATTGAAGGCAGAAGTTATTTTTGTTACACTTTATCTTCTGTGTATTCCGTTTTGAGAAACCCTTCCACATGAGACGTTGGGGAATTGTAATAACTTTCAATTCCTATATATTCTCACAACATTTTGATAAAGAAGATTCAATATTCACGTTAGATACTGAGACACCCAAGAAAAGAACTCAGACATGTGTTCCGCAACGTGTTTTTGTCATCCACAATTAACTCCGGGTGTTGTCGATTATTTCTCTAGTTGAAAACAAAGTCTTTTGTGAACATTTCGTGAAAGGATTTTATGAGTGAACACGTAAATCCTAATATATCTGAGAATATTCTAGTATGTTTCTTACATGCTGTGTTTCAATATTTCTGTGCGAATACTTAATGAATGATTTACATCCGTGTTTGAAACAGTAAATCATCGAGCGTTTAAAACTTTTTTTAAGTTGTGTTAAGGAATAAGGGATTTCAACATGCTACTAAAGACACAATCATATTCTGGTGATCTCCTAAGCGCAGGTTAGATGTGGCACAAGGCCAGATATATGGGACACCCAATGAGGTTCGTACTCAATACTCAATTAGAATTTTTCTAGCTAGATAAGATTACAAATCATTGCACCACATTGAGGTGCCCCAAAACAAACATATTCTTATTAAGCAAGTGTTAACCCATGTGATTTTCATTATTTTAACATCAGTCAATTACGTTTAGGCGATCATGTCTTGAAAGTGACATGGCTGACTGGGCAGAAGGTTTTCACGCTGTAACTTGTCCTTAATATATGACGTAACCTCGTTGTCAACTATAGCTATAGAATCCAATAGGTCCAGTAACTAAACCCATAGCTGGAGGGAACAATGTAATAATAACATACCTAATGATATTTGCGCGTAATTGGACGCAGCTGTCTATCTAACTCGAATCTCTGATTTTTACATCTGGATCGATATCCCTTGAAACGACAACGTACACCCCGCACATTGTAACATATCTGACACGAAGAGATTAAATTCACAGAATAATTAAGCATTTTCTTAGTCCTCAAGAAATCTCTCAATATCAATGGCGGCAACCTGCTTTTAAAAAAAGCCGCTACTTATGGAGTTGTATTAAATTTGAATTCAATAGAATAATTTTTGTTGTATTTCTATTTGAAAATCAAAACATTTTCTTTAACTGCTTCGATATCATACGAAGAAAAATCGATTTTAAAGCTTTATGTCGTGTAAGGTTTCATTATCCTGGCATTGATGTTAAGAGTAAAGATTTTATGGCAATTTTAGCGTTTATCTTTATTATAAGAAATGTACCATGATGCAGAAGTTGGATAAATTAAAATGCCTATTTTTAGTGCTGAAACTATCAAATTCATGCTTCGTCGTAGGATAAAATAGGGCTGGAAAGAGGTTTACTCCTTGGTTAGATATATGAAATGAATGTCCCCTGGAATAAATTTTGAAAGGAGTGTTTATACACTTTGAAACAAATTGGATACAAAAATCAAAAATGTTTCTAGATAAAAATCAGTGAGGATAAACATACTGATGCACACCTCCACCGACAGAGCTTCAGTTTTATATATATATATATATATATATATATATATATATATATATATATATATATATATATATATATATACAGAGAGAGAGAAATTAAATACGAAATTGTGAAATACATATGTTCAATGTAAAAGAGTTACTGTGTTCAACTTAGCTTTAGAAATACTTAAAAATAAGAAATTAAAACACATTTAAACTGAAAACCTACGCATAATTTCTATTCCTTTGTTTTGTAGAATAATAAATGTACAAAAGTTGTGTAAGTTTTCAAAAAAATAGGATGAAAATGTGGAAGTGCGTCTTAATAGAAGTCAGTGAATATAAACATATATATACACAGGCAATCACGCGTGTGCACACACACCCACCCACCCACAGTTTTATTTATACAGATATGCTACAATATATTTGAGAAGCGCAACGTATAGATAGATAGATAGATAGATAGATAGATAGATAGATAGATAGATAGATAGATGTGCGATACATTCCTATAAATCAATGGATGGAAAATCATATATATATATATATATACAAATAGACAGCGAATAGAGAGAGAGTGAGTGAGAGAGTGAGTATAATGAATAAGACAAACTTATACATACAAACTGATCTGTTGACATAGACAGACAGATAGATAGATAGATAGATAGATAGATAGATAGATAGATAGATAGATAGATAGATAGATAATTTTGTCTACGTGACTGAAAGAAATTTAGGAAAAGTATTCATGAAAAAATCACCTTTCTATGTAATCTCTTTTTATATTCTTATCCTAAGCAGAATAAATAAAATTCTACATGATTATTCTCTTTCAGATAATCATCATTTCGTTATAATGTCTACGATTTATTGATTCTCTTTGCTATTGCGAGCACAATCTTAAAATTATTAGATATGCTGATGACACATCGCTGATGGCAGACATAATGAACAAAGCAGTAACGTTAAGATGTTTTTCTAAAAAGCAAATCAAGGAAAACGCACTACCATATATATATATTCATGTATATTAGGATATTTTTTATCACTCTTTCAAACGAGAATAAGGGTTTGCAATATACATAAAATGAATTTTCCATATGTTTAAATTCATGAATATCCTCAACTGACTCTTTCGTATATTAAATATTAGTTTTCTTTTAAGTTTATCAGAAACTTTTTTGTTGTTCACTTGTTCCGGCCATGGTATCCTAAACATCCTTCTGTAGAATTACATTTATTTTGCTTTAAGTTTATTTGACCCCCTTGTGCATATCACTAAATTCCTTGCAGGATCTATATCACGTACCAGTTAAGTAATCTATTCATTGTTTCTATATCCTATTAATCTACTTAGTTTATGCAATGCTTCTTTGGTTATTTCAATAAGACTTCATATTTCCTGTATTCTTCATGATAATTTTTTCTGGAGGAGTTAACTTCATACATTTTCGCCGACACTTGCCTATCTGTTACGCCTTCATTTTCACGCTATTTTTAGGTAGGATAGCAGGACAAGACTAAATAATCTATCGTAGATTTGCATGAACGGAAACACAAAAATGAATACCAAAAAATGTGTCCAGAGTAATGCTTTGTACGTCACTATCACTGCTCAGAAGCTTAGATTGCATTATGCAGGAGCTCTATGAAAAAAACGTATTTAAAATCGTATTTTAAAAAACGTATTTAAAAATGAGCATTAGTATTTCTATGTAAGAAGTAGAATTATATACTATCATATACGTTAAGTATAAAATGTACAAAGGCAGATTATACGCGTATCCAGGGAGAATTTCAAAAAGAAAGGAAACGAATGTCGAAATCATGCAAATACGAAACATTAGATAGCTATAGTATTAAGTGAGGGTAACGCGTGACACTAAAATCTAAAGGATCATTGAAATAATAATACATACGTTATCAAAGCTAATCAGAATAGCATTATAAAGCGCAACATTTTGTTTAAAACATAGTATGTAATATCATTCCTCGTATATGGAAGCAAAAGCTAAACAGTTTTCGCATGGATAAAGAGGTGATTCGATGCAGTAGGATATGTTGCTCTATAGAAGTATGCTAAGAATGCAATGATCTGAGCATAATAAGAACGATGTTGTTTTATGTCAAACAGAACGAAAATAAAACGCCTCGCTCAATAAATGACGAGCCTATATAATAAAACAAAACTTTAAGGCATAATTCGATTTTATTCATCATTCCAATGCCTTTCGAATAATTTGATGCCTTTTTGTAGAACGATTTGTATTTGGCCTCAACATACGTCTCAGTTTCCGTTATCATTACTTCGAGCCAAATCTCTTTCCATAGATAATTTTTTGAGTTTTGCAAACTGCTAGTAACCGCTTGAGGCCAGATCTTCAGATTTCAGTGGATGCAAAAGCAATTCAAAGTGGAATTCATGTAGTTTTGTCATCTCTGGTGATGTGTCTTGGTTAAAGATCACTTTTTTCTTCATTTGTGGCCGTTTTTGGCTATTCAAACGCACCATTTATGCTATATGATATTCGCTGTTGATCGGTTTTCCTTTGTCAAGGTAATCGATGCGCATACAAAAATGTGAAGTGAAGTGATGTATCCCTGTTTTATTCATTGTCGCATATTAATGTAAAAACTCATTCTTGTTGCGTTGAAACAGTTGTAACCAACGTTTTGAATCGTCAACGCGTTCTTGTTGTTTTTAATCAACTCTGAGCAATCGCCGCACCCACATTGAAGACAGCATTTTCATTGACAAATGTTCATGCAAAATAGTGAATACCCTATCATCTGATATTTTCAAACATTATACTATCTTGCAAATCTCCAATTCACTAATCGGCCAAAACTAGTTGGTGGATTCATTGTGTTTTCCGGGACAACTGTCGATTACAATCAAACTGAGTGTTCAGCATTATTTGAGTCTGTACGACCGCGTTAAAAATCGGAATAGCCATTGTTTCAGACGTAGCAAAATTCCGAATAACACTTATTAAGCCATTACTTTGCTTCAACAATATCTTCTGATCAGAAATCAATACTCTCTCAAAATTTGCAAAAGTTGTGAATGTAGCTTCAATTACGTAACCGTAATTTGAAAATTAATAATCTGTTGGGCCCAAATCTTGTCACGGACACTTTAAAAGTAAGTACTTTAATAAATATTGTATAAAATTTTTATTAGTGGTGCCATGTATATGTTAGACTCGATATTTATTAAGTGATGTGTTATAATTGAATAAGACAGTGATATCTGGAATTTATGAAAGAAATAATTTGTGTGAGTGTAGATAATTGCAAGTAACCTGCGTAACGAGCATGTGTAAACAGATTGCAGGATATTGATCAAATGGATTTTAAAAATACACAATATAATATGAATTAAATACGATAGAAACCTCGTGAAATGACAAAGCATATAGATGACGAATAGATGAAGACTATTGATAGTTCTGACACAATCTCTTCTCAACGATTATACTTCTTTCGAAAAAGTGTTTTCATGATTTAAATAATTGTAAAACGAACAATGTTTGAATTAATAGGTTTCTAGCATATATTTCAGAGTATTTTTATGTTCTGAGCTAGAATAATTATTCTGAACAAAGCGTTTCTAAATCAATTCTGAGTAAATGTGTTTTTCCCTTTATTCGTCACTTTAGTTCAGAAAGTATTAGTCTATCATATTTCAAGAGCAGGTAATGCAAGTAACGGCAAATTGTGGTATTTTCATTCAAATGTAAAATGAAATCGAAGTATTCCATTTCTTTATATATATATTTTACAGTTATAATTCTTCAAAACTCTTCCCGTACATTTATCCAACACAACTTATATTTTGAGCGTAGTTTAATCTCTTAATGACTCAAAATAAGGTATCATCTTTCAAAATTGCAAAATTCATGTAACTTCTCTTGAATATTATAATTCACAAGACGACACAAATATTGATCTTCATGAATTTTAATAAATACATCTGTGATCTACTCTTATAATTCCTCTATGGTGTGAATATTTTTCTCATAATCCTTGCTCATTACTACTGCTTAAGACATCCCATCCTTAACTGGGAAAGACCATTCTGAATTTGGAAAAGTTGAAAAGTAAAATATATTAACATAAAATGTCTATTGTCCTTAATAATGTTAACATGATAAAATACTTACGCATCATATAGCACATGTTTATATAAAGGCCTATGTGTTTATACAGACTTATATATGTCGACACATGTATATACCTACACATGTATAAAAATATACTCCTGTGTATAAGCACACATGCAGGAACATATGCATTAAATAAAATGTGGGTAAATTTGCACAAACATAATGATAACACTGAAATCTAATTCCAACATATAAAATTGCAATTATTCGATAAAAATAAATTGAAATATTGAGTAAATCTTTCAATAAAATCGCAATTGGTTTTAACCAAGATTTTAGAATTTCGGCAACTCGTCTGGACGGTTTTCTTGCTACAGTTGGTGAATGATACTATAATGCTTGCCATCAGTTCATCTTTAGTGTTATAAAGGACTTTTGTTGTTCTCTCTCTCCAAAGTACCCCACACATAACAATCAAGAGGGTTGCATTACGGGAAGTTAAGTTACCAGTTTTAAGGGGTGATGTGATCGCACAAATATCTGACGTCCATGTCTGAATTGAGAGCTATATTGCCAGATATTGTGGCTTATGTCAGCTAACTTCTGGGCACAGTGCCATTCAATACTGGCCCTTCTTTCAAATCAATCCATGGAAAGGGTTAGTTTAGGTATTCTCTTGCTGATAGAAAAATTTGGCAAACTTAGCCCTGCTTCTGAGATGTGGATACGTGGAACAAATAGTGAAACACATGTAAGCCTGATTTTGCTCCCCCCGCGTGATGGAGGTGTTTATCCTTATTTAAAATTAAAATAGAACTAGTTAACTTCCCTAAAATTCGATTGAAACAGATTTCCCTATGTCTAGCACATTGATTCCCTCGGTGGTGTTACACTTATTAAATTTGAATTTAGTATAAGTCGCCATACTTCTTTGAAAGAGACCGCGCGGAAAATAAATATTCTGTATACACGGTGATGTGTCCCGAAATGTTCCACATTAATAAATGACTTTCACAAAGCATAGTAAAAATAGAATAAGCAAAATATTTTTTGATTTATAGATATAACACACTAACTTTTCACGTTTCCTTATTATGTTTAAGAACAAATAGATTACAAAACCATATATACACGGCTTACATTATTTAACAAAATTCAGTATTGTTTTCCTTTTCAAACTTTTTATTCTGTCTATTAAATAATTACAGTTTTTCTTACTCTTGGCATTCGATATGGTATTTAAATATAATTTCCATATATTTGATATAATTCTATTTACAGCTCAGTGAATTTCATCTCAAGATAATTTAAAATTACCACGGGCAAAAATATCTCGTCTGCGTTAACGGTTTTTTGCGTCTAACTTTAATTGAACAGAAAAAGTCAAAGATAATGAAATTATATGTAATATCATAAACATTAATTCACTTAGATATAATATGATATTTTTTCAGAAACTACCGAGAGTTCATCAGTAAGTGTATTGAGCTAAAGTAAAAATATACAACTTTTGCATTCTTTTTTACTCAGACTGATTCGATCATAGGAATATCTGTCTGAATGTATTTTTGATAAGGAAATCATGTCGTATGTTGCAATTGCAGTACTTTCTGTAAAGCGTTTTCACTGGATTTATTTCTAATTCTACTATATATATAGGAGGATTGAATCAGCTATTTTCTATCATTCTCGATACTATTTAATTTTATTTGTCTTCTCGTACAAAATAAGGAATTAAAAAATACATATTAGGATATATTAAACGTTCTTCTCAAGACATCTGTTAGAATCGAAAAATTTAAATTTGTTAAGTCTGTTCTAATAAATCTATTCTTAGGTTCTTAAAAGGTATCTGACTTTTGTTTGCGTTGCCAAATTTTAGATTCAAAACTGTGCTTCCTCAAAAAAAAAACTGTGTAATATTATAAATAACCAAAAAATCAACTTTTTTAATCACTTACCTGGAGGTTCTCGATAAAATCTAAAGGAGGAACTGAATTCGAATCAATCTTGATTTGACAGATTCAATTCAGTCAGTTTCTCACCAAAGTGGCGTGAACCATTCTGTCTTTTCTACAAATATTTTCATGGCAACTTCTCTGACTAACTGTTACCACGTGAAGTAACGCGGATTATTGAATTGGCAAAAGGTCTCCCCATTTTACCTCTTCTACTTTAACAGTTAATTTCCTCGTACTTCCTGTCTGCGGAACTCTCTTCTGATTACTTGCTTCCATGACAGCTAAAATCACCAGTTTCAGTGCTTCGAAAATCGCAATTTTCTGTCTCCTTCAAACCTATCTATCTCTTATCATTTCTCCGACAATTCCTGTACCTTGTTTTTTTCATTTTAACCAGTGTCAATCCTGCCTTATCTGAGGTGAAATGATTAAAAATACTTAAAGTAATTAGTAAGTTTATAGGTAGTAATAAGTGTCTTGTTTGGTCAAGATTATTTATATGTATTTTCATAATTTCGCTGATATCGGCCCTACCTGTGAAAATGGCCTTGTGTCAAACATAACCGAACGACCTTTAATATATCAGAAGTTTGAACAATCATCAAAGGATGAAAAAGATCTCTTCTTATACAGAAATATAAATGAGAATTTTTTAGTGAAAATATAACATACTTTTGTTGTTATTAAGTATTGGATTTAAGTACAAAAAGCTACTTTCTTTTATAATTCAAGAAAAATGTTTTTGAAGAAATGTATAGTTGATTTTTAATGCATGCTCGGCAATAGTAAATATTTAGGTGTTGATTATTTGTTCCTCTCTTTCTTTTGATGTCGGACAGTAGTAAGATATAAGAAAATTCATGGCGACAGAGAGAATGATAGAGTGACATGCGTATAGTCTGATTTTTGGATGGCGAAGGAGACAATTCGTGACAAATTTGTTCTTTCTTTCGTTGATGCTGAAACAAGAGGAAGAATGAGAATAAATAAACGAATCTTGAAATAGAAGTTGAGAGGTTAAGACAACGCAGGTCGTTCAGAGGGCAGCTCATAACCCCCTGAAGAGAAAAGTCGAAAATCCTTGTTATGACCAAGAAGAGGCTCAAGTTTTCTGTCTTCTTGTTGGTCACTAAATAAGGTGCTTTATCTGTTTGGCCCTCAGCTACGTCCGCCTATGGCAAAATATATAAGCTAGTTAATTAATGCATAGTGATTTTTTATTGGTTAATTTATAAATATAAGAGATCATTTCATTAGCTAATGAAAGGCTAGAGTTGTGTGTAAAATCGGATTTATTAAGCAATTAAATATTGAAAAATCCGGCACTAGTTTTACGACAACAATTCACTTTGCAATAATCATTATAAGTTATATGAAAAAAATAAGCTATTTTCAAAGCTTAAATCTATTTTAAGTCACAGCAAATGTCAAAAATATTTATCAATTAACAATAAAATACAACAACAAAAAGCATTAGAAATAATTTAACCAACAAATTAAACAGTCAAAACCGAGAAACATTGAATTTACAAATAGTATTATAGATATGTATTACGAACGTGCGTTGTGATCTAATGGATATCGGCTCGGAATGAAAAAATGGAGTACCAAGTTGAATTCGTTGCATTCACTTAAGTGCAGATATTAATCAATCTTTTCTTCATTCCAGTAATAGATTGGATACCAAGAGAGATTTCGCTCTATGTCGCAGCCAGTGTATTACAGGAAGAAATGGCAACCTACTGAGGGTAAATTTCCCGCCTATCAGTCATGGATCGAAAGAGATATGATCGCCGAAGCGTGTATCACGTATGGAATTAACTGACTGATTATCTATATATATCATGACAGAAACATATGACAAAACACCAGAAAATATTGCACTCAAAAACATCAAATATTGATTTCGGAATGTCAATCATTACAGAAATGCTGTTCATAATGTTTCCCTATAAAATGACTAATAAGATTCAAACATATTTACGCACAAGCTTTCCACTTTCATATGTTACGAGAGATTTTCATTTACACAATTATTGGTATACATTTTTTCATTGCAAAATTAATTCAATATACGTGGAATCATATATATTTATGTTGGGGGAAACATTATCAACTTCAAAGGAATTCTGTCCCCATTGTTTGAAAATTCTATTATTAAAAGAACAATACGTTTTGGATAATTAGAGATGAAAAATTTTGATTTTTTAAATAAAAAAAAGATATCATGAGTTTGATAAAGGAAGAGTGATTACACTATTTTCTCAGTCTTTCTTAGTATCTGTCAGGAAATTATATACTGATAAAAAATCATAACAAAAAGTAAAGAAAAGTTTATGAATGTTCCGTAGAAAAAGATTCGATTTTCTTTAGAATATTCTTAGGTATCAGTCAGTTAAAGTGCCATACGTGATACACGCTTGGGCGATCAAGTCTCGAAAGAGACATGACTGACTGGGCAGAACATTATCCCGCAGTAGGTTGCCATTGCTTTCTGCCGTAGACTGGTTGCCGACCAAGGCTATAGAACCCAATCTGTCTTGTTATTTAACCCATAACTGGAAGGAAGAGACGGATTAATACCTTTCCTAAGGGTATTTGCGCGTAAGTGAATACAATGGATTCAACTGGAATTCGAACTCGGCTCCCCGGTTTCTCGTTCCGAGCCGATATCCACTGTACCACAACGCACATCCGCACATTCTTAGGTATCACATATACAAATTAGATATTACATGTGTAGATTTCACCTATATATTACAACTTATCTCATTTTAAAATTCTTATTTTCAGCATTTTAATTGAAATAAAATTACATTCAGGAAAATTAAAATTTTTCTATAGTTTATAAATTTAAGTATACATCAAAATATGCGAAGTATAAAAAAATGAGAATTTCGTTACAAACGAAGGAAACAGTAATGGAAATTTGTATAATATCAATCATTGCTAGGCAATCTTCGCACAGATCAAGAAGAAAACATTATCAAGAGAAATGTGGTTCTACAAAACATGTTGAAAATAGGATGGACTGAATATGTGAGGAATTGATAAAGTTTTGGAGAAAGCGAAAACAACAAACTCAAATAGACATAACATCAAAAGAATAAATACATATTTCTAGAGCGCGTAATAAGGAAAAGAGTTTTGGAAATTTTGACACTAACAGGACATATTAAAGGCAAGCGGAAAACAGCGCATATGGGTAAATGGATGGTATATTAAGGTTTATGAGAGGTAGCAAAACAAAAATATTATAAAAATCTCCAAAATACATGAAATTGTGGAGAGCGATGACCACAAACATCTTGAACTCATACAATAATAATCATGATAATAATAAGAAGAAGAAAAAGAAGTGTTCAGACACTATTCTTTGGATTAGCCTAGTCCGATGGAATAAAAAAAAGTTTGGCGATCTCATATGGGTTGATTTCTGCTGTATGTTTCGGTATTTAAATGTAGAGAAGAAACTGTTAAACATAAAATATATTTAACAATATGTAGGAATAAATGCTAAGGCGCTGAAAATATCGACTTGAAATAAAAACATGATTCCAGCTTCATTGTGAGATGAACCTTTATGTTACTGAATATAAACAGAATATGTCTTAGGGATTTTGACTATGAAATATTTGTCTGAATTATATCACAAAGACATTTCTATGTATAGGAATACCCGAAAGGTAGTTGAGAAGTTTAATCAAATGCCTTCCTTGTTTGTAATACAACATTAATAATAGCACATAGAATATGAAGTTAATTTCTTAGCATGGCATCTTTGATTTGTATATGAACCTGAAAAATCATATGCAAACGGATTTAGATAAATTCGAGAAACCCACAGATAATACCATCAAACAAAATACAACTTTATATATAATTCGTTGAACTTCTTAATATCCTAATTACTGAAGTAACAGACAAATTATTACATAAATTAACAACAATTAAATACTGCTCAGGTAAAACATACTATAGTGGTTGTTTTGGAAATTTCATTTATATTGTGAAAGAAAATTATATTTAAGAATAGTCATTTAATTCGTTTCAGATATTATTAATTGAATATACTACTGTAAAGATGGATCCTGACTAGGTGGCCCATAATTTCGGTATTGTGAAAAATCTAAGCATAGATTAGATGTTTATTGAACCATACTATCAAAAAGGACAGAGCCTTCGTTTACTAAATTGAAATACGTTAATAACTATTTCATGTTGTGCTGTCAATAATAACAACTTTTATATATTATGTGTGAGTGTTTGTGCATATATTTATATATGATTCTGATGTAACAGAACGTCCCGCACTTCTTATTCTCTATGTAGAATGACTCTATTAGTAGACATATTTATTAAGTACAAGATAAATTTTTACCTGCTTTGCCAAATAGTCGCCTGCCATCAGCTTCCTTGTCTTGCTATGTTGTTTCTTCTCAATAAAATAAACTTCTCTTCTTCATCTAAGCAGGTGTTGCTGTTCTTTCACTCGAGAACATCTTTGTTTGTCTGTAACCTCTTTAAAGGTTACAACAAAATCGTTCAATAATATACACATTACTTACCTTTGTATGAATCCTAAGCATTCACGTTTTGTTAAGACAGAATTTCTTAAGATAAAAGAACGATGTAGTTTTTTTAATTCATGTATTTCTATTTTTCCTAGATTAAAAAAAAAAACTATTAAAATAATTACATACTGCATTCACACGTGATTTGTAAGAACGGAAAACAGAAGCTATCGTATTTACATTAAATTTGATTTTATATTTTAACCTTGAAGATGATTTAGTAGAATGATAAATCTACATTTGTTTTTAAATAACTGTAAAAAATAAGTGTAACTGTATTAAGCTACAATAGGTCTATATTATTCAATAAAACCTGTCTGAAACATATATATATATATATGTGTGTGTGTGTGTGTGTATGTGTGTGTGTGTGTGTGTGTGTGTGTGTGTGTGTGTGTGTGTGTGTGTGTGTGTACAACTTGTTTTCTATAGCTTGCGATATTTTCATGACAACTGTTTTTGTTTTTTTTTCTCACCCAGAGCCAGACCGTCCATTGTAAGTTCTACTAAAGAGTTGAGGGTGGACGTTCGAGGAATGCGTGTGGAGTGTGATGTAATGGATTCTTCACAATGCACCATATCACCGATTTCTCCACACTTGTGAGTTCCTTACCAAAAATAACATTGTATCTCATCCACTCCGCCATATTTGCCGGATTTAGCAACTGTGGACTTCAAACTCTTTTGAAAATGCAGTTCAAATATCGCCGTTTTCAAATGTGGAAGAAACACCAGGACCGATGTATTTCTGTGCAAGATGAACATTTCAAGGTAATGATGTTACAACTTCGTTAAATATATTAGTTATTTTTAAAGCATGAATAATCGGAATAAAGTTTTTACCACTGCGTATATTCGATATTTTCCCGAGTAATTGTGATGAGAATAGTAAATAGAAATTGTGTCATCTTCCTTCAGCAAATATATTTTAGAATGTAAATCTAATGAATCAATTCTTGATATGGGATGAACGTATTAAAATATCGCATAGGAAAAAGCATGAATTTTACAATTCACAAAATTTACAAAAGATTTTTTCCGAGATTTCCAGTCTTCTTAAACGCACTGATTTTTAAATTAAAACTGAAAAAAAAGATGGAGAAAAATAAATGAAGAAATGCAGCAGAGAACAATCATAGAGAAACAAAACATACTGCTGAATCCAATATTTTACAAGCAAAAAGTTCCATGGACGTTTTTAAAAATGTCACATTGCTTTCAATAAATGATACATAAAGAAATAGATCACTTGTTTCTTTTTTTTACTTTGTTTAACGAAAATATCTCCAGAGAAGACTTCTAGTCGTTATGTTTATTACGAATGTATCTATAGATTTTGGCATTTTTGCAGGTTAATTAAAGGTATCTACAATTCTTGTATACTTAATATCTACCAATTTTGTATAATTTCGATTGTTCAGTAATTATATTAATATTGCATCAACTAAATATACTCATTGAATAATCCTGAATTAAATGAAAAGAATCAATTAGAGGAAACATATTCGTTCAGTGTATATATTCTTAAAACTTCGAAATATAATCGTTTTTATTTCGTGATTTTGAAGAATTAAATTAGTTTCATGAAAAACTTTGATGAATTCTCATACTAAAATATATATTCTGCAATTTCGTATTTTTACTAAGAGGGTAAATCTGAAGAGGTATCTTTAAATAAATACGAGAAGATTTAGAAACTTATTTAAGTGATGTCACTTCACAAAGTTTTTTTTCTTTTGAATACAATATATTTTTATTGCTTCAAACGTTAATTTTGTGTAAACGTTTCCGTTTATTTTAAGCAATGATCAGACAGAGGTTTTTCATGAGAAGGTAGATACACGATGGAAGTAGGTAGCTGAAAAAAGTATTGTTTAAAACAAAATCACATTTTTCTTAAAAGTTTCAACGCAAGCAAGTCGGCATTGCCACTGATGCGCAGGAGGAGAGCAAAAAGATAGACAAACCAGTTACAGGGGGTACCAGAAAAAGGGCAAGAGAAGGATGGGGATACAGATGTGATGACAGTAGCGAAGATAGCGTGAGAAGAGAAAAGAACAATATACACGTGGTTATGTAGAAAGGGCGAGGGAAAGACTGGTGTCAAATGTGTAAGAGATGGAAATTGACATTGCATTTAAATTCCTGGACGTTGTAGCTTTCAGGAAAGCAAGCATATGGAAGGAAGTTCCACGAGAGGAAGGTACGAGAAAAGAAACTGTAATTGCAGAAGTGTAGGCTACATTTGTTTAATTTATCTGTAAAACGGTGGGAACTTGTTGCCAGTTTGTTTGCGCGAGTAAATTCTTTTGTAGTTGGCACCTGTGGCCTAACTTCGTCAGAGCAGACGCCATTAAAATATTTGTAGAAAAGCCAGAGGGAGACCACATCCCGCCGGTGAGAAAGTGGCTGGAATCAAGCTGCCCGATCTGGACCAATCACATAACAGATTCTCCTTTGGAGCTTGTCGAAAACCCTGAGATGAACAGTAGGGGTCCCTGACCAGATATGACAACAATATTCTATACACGGTGGGATGTTTGATATTTATATGTTCAAGTATGATTCAGAGGAAGAAAATCCTACTGGCCCTACACTGTGACGCAACTTTCCGATTCATATACGAGTATCCATTAAATATAATTTTGAAGTCATACAGAGCTGTGTATTAAAGAAACCCACTTACTAAGGGTCTGGAAGTTTAATCGAGTTCCTCCTTACCAGATTGAGATATTGGCTGTCAAGAAAAGAGAATTCGAAAAGATTGTTTTAAATAACAGGAAACCCTCAAATGTATTCAATAAAGTTTAGCTCCTTAAAGCAACAATAGAAAAAGTTGGTGCTTTTCTAGAAATTTCTGTCCTAGCTCTATATTTCTAACATCTTCAGTACCCACACCCGATTTTCCACCTTTAAGCTGAGGCTTAACTGAATGAGAAATACATCACTCTGTAGATACAACCTCGTCTCTGGTAATCATTTCTAAGCATGACACCCAAAAGGCATCAATAAAATAAATGTGTCACTTAAATCTCTCCTGTCTTCTACAAGTTTAAATCTCGCTTGTCTTCTACTGTTTACCTGCTAATTGTTTACCTGCTTTTTGGAAGTCCTCCTATATAATTCTTGAGGGATCTCCAGATTTGTTATAATCTTGAGACACTTCTGACTTCTCTAACTATGACCTATTATACTTTTACTGCTTTTTAGTAAATGTTCGAGATTATTATCTGTGCTGAAATGGCTCATCATATCACAACCTATTCTTTGACACGCAGCATGGCTTCTGCTGATGTGCTAACGGCCATCAACAAATATTTATACCAAGATCTTGATAAGAGCGTTGAAGATCGACGTATTTCTCTGGATAACTTGAAAGCGTTTTGCAGGGTTTGGCATGCCAATATTCTGTGTCATCCATTCGTTCATATCATATCATATAATGGAGGCCGTTTGGAGTGGGCATACCTCCAGATCCATTCATACGATCGTGAGTGAGCCTAAAGGATGTAACTTTGGTCCTACGCTTTCCCAAATTTTTATGAACGTTCGTCTTTATGTAATCAGTTCCTAAGTAGGCATTTATGCAGATGATATCAATATATACTTTCGTCTCAATAAGAAATCTGTTAATGTAGAGAAAGTATACAACACTGCTGCTCTCGGAAACGATCGCCAATCTGTGATTGAGTGGTAAGAAATGGCCCGTAAACTTTAAAGCTTCCATAATTAGGTAATATTATTTAAACCACATGGAGAAAATTTTCCTATCTTCTATCAGTATAGATGACGCTTACCATTTCGAAAGCAATACACTACGTTTCCTGTTCCCCAATCGCTCAACAGACTTCAAGTGGATTGATTACAACGAACAAATAGCTACATCGACCGTTAAGAAGGTTGTGTCATTGTGTCAGAGCAAGAAGTTTTGCTGATCAGAATCCATCTTGCAACTTAATACATCTACCATTTCTCCATGCACTGCTACAGTTTATCTCGAAAATCAGGACAAAATCCAAAGAAGAATTTGAAATATAATCGATCCCGATTTGGCCGATCGAATTCAATCACTTTCTCAACGACTTGACGTAGTTCCTCTCTGTCAAATATTTTCACTCCTTCTGGTCTGACGATTTTTTTCCCTGGTGCCCTTACAACATTAACTTATTTGTGCAACTAGATTGGCATCTAGGTTTACCGTCAAAATAGTCAGATATAAGCACCACTTGGACACTAACAGTGGTAGTACTGCATAGCTTGTGGTAAAAAGATTATTTGAAAAAAGTTGAAGGCTGTTCTACAAAAGAGAATACGAGAAAATCAACTGTGGGGGTACAAATGGCGTTTACATTTAACTATTTCAGTAATAAAAGCTTTAGTACATAGATGTCAATGCTACAGGCCCTTGATGAGTCTGATGAGGCTCGCGCGGTTGCTTTGGACATATCCAAGGCTTTGGACAGGTTTGGCACTCTGGCCTTCTATGCAAACTACGGGGTGACGGTATTACCGGTCGCCTGCTTGACCTAATCCAATCGTTTCTAAATAACCGCAAAATAAAGGTCGTTTTGAATGGGCTTGCCTCTTCATCCTACAGCACGAATGCTGGTGTTCCACAAGGCTCTATCCTGCAGCCACTTCCCCACCGTCGAAATGTGGCCTCCCTTTGTCTGTTCTATATATACTTTCATGGCTTCTGCTCGGACGAACTTAAGTCACTGGTGCCTCCTCAACAGGTGTTTACTCGTGCAACCAGACTGGCAACTGGGTTCAACCCATTCACAGTCAGGTTAGCCAAATGCAGACGACAATTCTACTCCTGCAGCTTCTTCTCTCGCACTTCCCGCCTGTGGAACTCACTCCCGTATTCTTGCTTTCCTGACAGCTACAAACTCCAGAAATTTAAATACAAAGTCAATACTCATCTACTAACCACTGGACTCTAGCTCTCTCCCCACCCCCGTATAAACTTCCCGTTCTCTCCACCTAGGTATCTGTCATTGCACCTGCTTTCTCAGCTTTCTATTACTCCTTTCTATCTAGTTTGTGCTCCTCACTATTTTCTAATTAATCTTTTTACAGTTATGTAGCCCCCTGCACATCAGTGGCATTTCCGCATTGCTCGGGGTGAAATGATTAAAAAAAAAGCTTAGGGACGAATTAATTTTGTAGTTTCTTTCTCTAAACTTCTGTAGGTTCTGTTAACCACTAAAATTCGGTAAAATGATCCTGCGTTTTAACGATTGCGCAGAACTTCTTCTCTTTGAGACTGGCCTTGATGGCTTCGTGCAGCTGAATAAATTGTGTTTCAGCCAAATTTCTCCCCTTCAGCTATAATCCAGCCTAATCAGTCAATACAAACCAGTATATTCCCATGTAACTCTCGGAATAAACACCTCAAACCTCCCAATTTCGGCACACAAGCATTTGGGGAGTTCACTAATTTCCTGTACACATACTTTTAACGTGTGTTGATTGTGCTGTTAGCGATGTCCTAATTTTTACAATCCTAACATATGACCCCGCCAGCCGGTAGCCATTATAGACATACTTTCAAATCTCTATTATCGTCCTAGAGCCGTAACTGTCAATCTCTACAGTTCTACTAACACGTGGGTATCTATATTTTCCTTTTAACGCTTATAAATAATTCAATTTAGTGTTATCGTATTTCGAAATTTGCAATGTTCTGAGGTTCAATATTGTTACATCACACACACTCACACACAAGTTTATATATATATATATATACACAATATACATATACACAAACCTCAACACACATAAACTAAGGTGTGTAAGGTGCGCCCGCGGGCGAACCATAACGAAATGTCAAGTTTTTTTTTACCGTAATGTTTCATGTCTACTAGGGTCTTTATCAAGGTACATGTATAATGTTTATTTTGTAGTACGTAATTGTAAACATATTTAATAAATAATTTTAATTTTTCAAACGTTTTCAATGTGTGCACGATCTAAACAATTCTGATGTCTAACTGCGCAAGTAAAACTATGGGAGATGTTAACAGCTATAATTCAATGCTTAATAAACAAAAGTAAGTAAATCTTGATAATATTATTAATGGTGTTGTAAGTTTTCTTTTCTTATTTCTTTGCATATAACATATATATGTATATATATACATACATATATATATATATATAGTTAAAGAATTAATATCATTAATATCATGTATATATATATATTTAATGCATTAATATCATTAATATCTTATATATATATATATATATATATATATATATATATATATATATATATATATATATATATATATCCTTAAAAAGAGTAGACGTCATTTTGTTTTCCCAAACCCGAGGAAACTTTCAGCCAACACTTGTCAAGGGTTTCGTTGGCACAAAATTACAAAGAGGTAAAGAAGAGGACAAGACCAAAAAGGGAATACTTGCAATACTGGGAGAAGATGGAATTCGTTTAAAAATAAATTTATTGAAAAATATTAAAATGTGAGGGGGGTGTAAACATATAGTTCCACAAGAGTGAAATAAAAAAGAAAAATGTTACACTCACAAACTCGCCATTAATTGCAAGGAACGCAGGAACTGCTCTTTCTGCCTGCACAGGCTAGGCTGCTGGATTTTTAGGCAAATAGCCTCCAAAACACGTAAATGGTATGCCGATCGAGCACTGTGCAGGACAGAAAACCAGTTGTCCTCATAAGAGGAGGCACAAGCTTGACTATCCAGCAGGTGTTGGCCGATTGCTGAATCCAACACAGCTTGAGTTGTTCTTATATTCCTATGAGCATTGCCTAAACAATATATATATATATATATATATATATATATATATATATATATATATATATATATATATATTCAAATGTAGCTTTAGTTTATTACTTTAATTTGATTAAATATTTATATATACATCATAGAATATCTTAAGGTAACCGTTTTAAAATATGTTTATGTATGTTGTCTTGATAAAAGAGTCAGTCAGGTGATAATGCCGCTTTCGATCAATGCAGAAGTTTTTTCCCGCTGTAGGTTACAGTTTTTTTTTTCTGCTTTAGATTTGTCGCCAACTAACAGTCACCTAATCTTTCCTGTTCTTAAATCCATAGCTGGAGGGAACTATAATGCATTAATACTTTTCCCGAGGGTATTTGTGTGTAAGTAAATGCAATAAATGAATTCACCTACAAAAATTATACTTGAAGAAGTATTAGGGAGATTTCGTTTGAAAGAAAGGATATTGGAAAAATGACGCGTATATGTTAAAATCTTCTGAAGAATATATAGCTGTATATTCAAGAAATCTCCGTCTAAGTAACTACTGTTCACAATTAAAATTTCATGAAGTTAACTAGTTTTCATTTACAACTAAAGCATAATTTTTGTGCATGATGACATTTTTGTGTTTGTACATACGTTTTCTTTTTATTTAATTTTCTGCATGTTTCCCACAGTATACAGAGCAGGATGGATATCATGTCGTCTAAATTATGCAAAAATGAAAATAATACTATTATCTCATTTTAACAGATATGTTTACCAAAATTGCACAAAGATATCTTAAAATAATAGAGAGTAAATTTATTGAGGAAGAACGCCATTGCTTTTAACTTCCGCGCTTAGCCGACGTCAGAATCTTCTGTTTCTCTTCTGGACTGTCTGTTTGTTCAAGTTGGTAAATTTTGTCGTAATGTTTGCTTTCAGTTCATCTTTGGTGTTACAAAAATTTAGTTTGTCTCCTGCGCCCTACACATGATAATCAAGGGGTTGCAGTCTAGGGAGCTAGGTATCCAGCTGTAAGTGGTGAGGTGGAATGAGAGCCATGACTCGTTTCTCCTACTTGCGTGGCGTGGTGCTGATTTTTGTTTCCAGAGAGCCACTCTTTAGATCCGGGCCAGCATTACGTCCTTAAGATATTTGATGTTGTTTTCCGTATTGACTTTGAGGCTCTCACTCACATATTTGCGAATTATTTTCTTATCAAAACGATCAGAGTTAGTTTTCCTACCTTGTGTAACTTCATAATCTACATTAGACTCAAACAATTCTTTCCGAATACTCTGAGCTCTCCTTATATATCGGGATATCAGTGGAGCAGATTGTAGGGTAAGGCTGGTTTGGGAACGATTTGTGGAGGAAGGATTCCACGCTCCAAAAATTTGGTGAGTACACCACGGATTTTGGTGCAAGAAATGTTGATGAGTTTACTTGAAAAAAATGATAAATAATTCTATAAAATTATAAGATGCTTAAACAAAAGTTCTAAATAAAGGACGCATCACAACCAATTATTTGCATATGAAAATATAAACTACGATGGGTCGTTTCGCTAAGGAAATAATTAACATCAAACATGCCTACGTAGATGTTTCTGTTAATTAAATGATGGAATGTACTATATACCTAAAATAACTGATCATGTAATTCATAATCCTCCAGCGTTAAATATTTATAATTATTCTGTCTATTTTTCCGCATGATTGACGAATCTTTTCTAGGATGAAACCCATTCCCCATCAATCTCGTTTCACAATCTTTAGTTATACGTACATACATATATACTTACTTCTGTTAATCAACTTCAATCAAGCAAAGTAGTAAAGTCGGGAGAATGTTAAAAGTAACTGGTTATGGAAGAATTAGAAAATGCACATTTTGGTAAGGATCAAGAGCAAAAGAAGTGTAACCATGAGGACAGCAGATAGCGATTGACACTGCATATATTTTTGCAGATTAATATTGGCTGGAAAGAATGAAACTGGAAATGAGTTTTATAAGCGATCAGTCAGTAAGTTAAGTGCCATATATAATACACACTTTGGGTGATCTCTAAAAAAGACATGATTGACTGGTCAGAAGATGACCCGCAGTAAGCTTTCATTGCTTTCTGCGGTAAACTGATTACCAACCAAGGATATAGAACCCAATCTATCCTGTTATTTAACCCCTCACTTGAGGAAAATGACGAATTTATAATTTTTCTCAAGGGTATTTGTGTGTAAGCGAAAGCAAAGAATTTAACTGGAATTCGAACTCGGCACCCCAAGTGGATATCCACTGCGCCACAACACACATCCGCCTATAGTATGTTGAGTGCCATACGTGATACACGCTATACGTGAGACATGCCTAACTAGGCAGAAGGTTATCAGGATATAGGTTGCTATTGCTTTCTGCGGTAGGATGGTTGCCAGTCAAGGCTATAGAACTCAATCCATCCTGTTATTTAACCCATAATTGTAAAGAGGAGACGGATTAATACCTTTCCAAAGCGTGTAAGTGAATGCAGAGCATTCAACAAGAATTTGAACTTGACTCCCCGATTTCTCGTTCCGAACGGATATCCGCTGCACCACAACGCACATCCTTCCACAATCGATGAGTAGAGAAAAAATAATTTGCATATAATTTACAATCACCTCTGGCCAGCTCAATGTAAATTAAGGAGTAAACACCATCTTCAAACTCTCTGCCTTTGGGATCAGAGCTAAAGTTGATAATGTCTTGTAGACCCCGGCGCTTATGCTGGCTTTTCAAGGAGTTTTTGGCCGAGTGTACACATACGGAATTCCCCACGTAAAAATTAGACTTGTTCCATATCATGCCCTTGTGAAGATGGCCCGTGCAAATATCTAGATCATTAAAACTTACATTTAAGACAGTACCAATTGTTTATTTTACAATTCTACTACAAAATAGAACGACTCTATAGTAACAATTATATTTAGATGGGTTAAATTTATCGGATAATTAAAAAATAAGTTTCTTTTTTAGAATATATATATATATATATATATATATATATATATGTGTGTGTGTGTGTGTGTGTGTGTGTGTGTGTGTGTGAGTGCCTGTGTGTGTGTGTATGTGTGTGTGAAATAAAAAGGATAAAATCATATACCAACTTGATAATCAGTCAGTTATGTCCCATACGTGATACACGTTTGGGTGATCATCACTTGAAAGAGACATGACTGACTGGACAGAAGATTATCCCGCAGAAGGTTCCCATTGCTTTCTGCGGTATACTGGTTGCCAGCCAAGGCTATAAAACCCAATCTATCCTGGAGGGAACAGATTGATTAATACCTTTCCCAAGGGTATTTGAGCGTAAGTGAATGCAACGAATTCAACTGGAATTCGAACTCGGCTCCACGATTCCTCATTCCGAGTCGATATCCACTGCACCACAACGCACATCTAATAAAATATGGAACGCTTCACGAATTTGCGTGTCATTCTTGCGCAGGGGTCATGCTAATCTCCTGTGTATCGTTTCAATTTTAGTAGATGTACTGCCGAAGAAAAAGAATCACATATATATAAAAATGTCAGTTTAAACTAAGCTTCATATAATTAAGAAATATTCGTGAAACATCATCAGAAGAAGCAAAAACCTGGAACAGGGAATACATCCACAATAACGAATCATTGATGTCGGCATATCTTTACTCTTCTATGTGATAAACCTTTCCACATTAATTTATTTACCCTCCATCTTTATGATAAAACCCTAGCTTACCAAAAATACCTTTCTTGGAGTAGACTACTGAAAAAACAGCAATTTTTCATCAAGTGCCATCACGATCTAAAATTATATATATATATAAGGACTATTTAACATAAGAGTACAGTCAATGTTTTATTGAATCACCATAATTTATTTTACTTTAACAATGCTTCTTTATTTAAAAGTTAAAGCGATTTAATAAGGCGAAACTTATTGCAAATTCATTAATCGCTAAATTATGAACAGTATCCCGAGTAATTTCAAAACTCGACCACCATAAGCCGTGTGGAGACGTTGGAATCCCGGTGATAGTCCTTAAGAGGTGTGCTTTTGAACTTTTCCCTGTCCTCTCTAAACTATTTAACTACTGCCTTTCTGCTTCCTGCTTTCCTACATGCTGGAAGTTCTCTTCAGTCGTACCTGTATTCGGGAAAGTCCATAATCAATGCAGAATTAGTTCATCATATCACTCCTCACAAACACTTCTCTGACAGCCAATATGGCTTCTGCTTTGCCAGGTCCACGACCGACCTGCTAACAACCGTAACGGAGTACATGCTACAGGCCCTTGACGAGTCTGACGAGGCTCGCGCGGTTGCTCTGGACATCTCCAAGGCTTTCGACAGAAACTACGGGGTTACAGTATTACCGGTCGCCTGCTTGACCTAATACAATCGTTTCTAAATAACCGCAAAATGAAGGTCGTTTTGAATGAGCGTGCTTCTTCATTCTACAGCACAAATGCTGGTGTGTCACAGGGCTCTATCTTTAGCCCGACGCTCTTCCTTATTTTCATCAACGACCTCCCAGATGAATCTGCCGTTATCCTCAGGCTCCAAAGGAGAGTCTGTAATGTGATAGGTACTGCTCTGGCGGTTCGACTGCAGCCACTTCCCCATCGTCGAAATGTGGCCTCCCTTTGTCTCTTCTATAAATACTTTCATGGCTCCTCTCGGACGAAGTTAAGTCACTGTCGCCTCCTCAACAGGTGTTTACTCGTGCAACCACACTGGCCACTGAGTCCCACCCATTCACAGTCAGGTTAGCCAAATGCAGACGGCTCCTGCAGCTTCTCTCGCACTTCCGCCTGTGGAACTCGCTCCCATATTCTTGCTTTCCTGACGGCTACAACCTCCAGAAATTTAAATGCAAAGTCAATACTCATCTACTAACCAGTGGACTCTAGCTCTCTTCCCACCCCCGTATAACCTTCCCTTACTCTCCACCTATGTACCTGTCATCGCACCTGCTTTCTCAGCTTTCTATTACTCCTTTCTAACTAGTTTGTACTCCTCACTCTTTTCTAATTAATCTTTTTACAGTTATGTAGTCCCCTGCACATCAGTGGCATTTCCGCCTTGCTCGGGGTGAAATGATTAAAAAAAGAAGTATATTTCTTAAAGCTTCTTATAAACTTTCAAATTCTTGCCAGATCTAATCTTAGCAAAATGAGTAATAACGCTTGGATTTATGTTTGCTGAGCCTATTAACTAAAGCTTTTTAACCTTTACTCGATGTCTTTTATTGTTTACAGATTTATGTTTACAGATTTATGTTTGCTGAGCCTATTAACTAAAGCTTTTAAAAAATGAACAAAAGCTAGGTTATATTCTCTTGTCGTTCACTTTAGCTATCATGTATTTTTTGATGCATTACTAAATAGGTAGCAGATTTTTTTAGTAGTTGCTAGCAAACGATAAATACATGGATTAATATATTTCACAATAGTAAGTGCTTAATCAATCAAATTCATATGAAATTCGAACGCGGCTCTTCCATTTCTTATTCCGTGTCGATATCCATTACATCACAAAGGGTATCCTCTTATCGAGTATCTAAAAAAAAAAAAAAAGAAAAAGAAAATGCACATTTTTGTCCGGCAATGTCCTAAATGCCAAAAACTCTTTCCCTGTTGTCATAGCTTTCCTTAAAATTTGCTTTAAATATACATTTATTTTCTTTTTATATGAGGATTTTTTAAAAACATTCATTTCTGTCTATAGTAAAATCCTGTTAAATCAGTTGGCTTTAGATTTAACAACATTTATTTAAATGTTTGGACCATATGACAAAAACTTCTTCTATTTAGATAATCATTATCAATGAAATTGTTATTTTGCAAAGAACAATAGAATGTTTTTGTTCGATTTCTATATTTCTGAATATAAGTTGAACTCTGCTTTCTATGCTGTTTAATTATTTTTATTTATTCAAAAATTGTAACACTCATTTATTTTGAATATTCATTCCTTGATTCAATTAGTGCGATAACATAAAACAAAATAATTCTTGAATAACTATTTCAAGATTAGAATATTAATATTACTCTGCAAAGTCAAGATTATGAAAATACTTGCATATTCTTTCTCAGTTTTCCCGAGTTAAATGTAATTAAATTAATATCTTTATACTGTGAATTGTAAACAGTCCTAATGCCCTTCGGCTCTGATTCTATCTGACTTTTCCACTCAGAGATCGATATCAGTCCAGTTTTCACACTTCGTAATAATTAATCTCAGAAACATTTTTAATATGTTTCTTTGGTTGAGTGTTTTCATATTTTCGAAAAATCTGTTCAGGATTCAAATTTGCTATTCGTAAATTTATAGATTTAAAATCAAATTACTCGAAGATAATATCTCATTTAAGTCATACAATGAAGTAAATTAATAAAATGCACGTTTCTTACAATGCCACTGTTACTTGCTATAAGTGCACCTAATGTCATGTTGTGAAAATAGTTTCGCCGACAATTCTAATAAAATGATTTCTCATATTTTCAATAATCCTCATTATCATTACCTGGCGATATTATGGAAGTAAAGACAAGTTATATAAAAAGTGGTCATACTTAAAGGTATTTTTAGATTCATATTGTAAATAATCAGGCAATTGTAAATGATAAACGTCCATTTTTAAAATGGATAATCATGTCCACACTCAAACTGAAATGAATGATGTACTGCGATATTGTGTTGAAAAATGGTAACCTGGAAGACAGAACTGTGTTGTTGTTTTACTGTTGTAGAGGTTAATTTTTAATAGGCTCAGCAAACATAAATCCAAGCGTTAAACAATAAAAGACATCGAGTAAAGGTTAAAGAAATATATAACATATATACATACAGAGTGATTCCCATGGGGTTTCATGATTCATGTTTTAAATGTCTAATTTGTTTTGATAAGTTTAGTATAATAGTCACCGATGTCACCAAACATCATTCATTTGTATTTTTTTTCTTTGGAGCCATTTGAACTCAGATTTTGTTAGACGCGCCTAAATAATATTGATGAATGCAAAGAAAGAATTAAACATGAATGCAGTAAAATGACAGAAGAAACTCTATTTGGTACTAATGTTTCAGGCACAGAATTGAAATATGTTTTGAAAAATTAGGGCATTTTAACATCACATATAATTAAATAATCTGTAAATAAAATATTAAAGAGCAATTTTTAACAAACATTTTAATTACTTTTAATATCGTGTACCACTTTTGCCTTACCCTACATATACAAAGACTCCTTACATCTAATGGATATGGAGAGAGAGTACTGAAATTAGAAGTGCAGTGAACATTAATGGTGGTTAGCGTCTCTCTCTCTCTCTCTCTCACTCTCTCTCTCTCCTCTCTCTCTCTCTCTCTCTCTCTCTCTTGTCGCTGTTCTGTATCGGGTGTGTTTTGGTATATATTGTTTTCAGGTGCCTCGAAATTAAGATTTGGGTTTTTTAGCAGGTGTAGCTCCGAATGGTTATAATATATTATTAATTTTGGTTACGTTAAAATGGATGTATGCAGAAAACGTATATATGCAGTCTGCTTAGGGTCGTTTGGTAATCAGTATAAGGTTTATCTAGAAAATATGAGAGGCATGCCAATTGTATTTTCTTATAACGAATACGCTGTTTATTCACGTCTTGTGGTAGGGTCACTATCGCATTTCATTTATACATGTCATCGATTTTAAAAACAATTATTGTTTCCCTGTTAAATGTGCATTCTCTAAAAGCTAAAACCACCATGAAAATTGTGATGATTTATTAAGCATTGCTTAGATATGGAACAAGGCCGAATGTATGCTGCTCCTAGTGTAAAAATTTTTTTAAGTGTAGCTTATATATAGCACAGAGCCGAATGTGTGGATCATCCAACGCTCTAAATGTTGGAAATACTACTCATGTGAGTACGTCGAAGTTTGTAAAGAAATTGAAATTAAAATTTAACTTATAGTTAATTTCTGGAAGTGACCGTTGCTTTTAGGGAATATAATGATAACAGATGACTTTAAAAATTTGTACCTCTTAGGGGCGTTTAAAGGCAAGTGGGACCGTTAAAACAAAGCCTAGTGAGATTAAGTGGATAGTATAACAAATTACAGGAGAAATAACAATAAGACAAAGTTTCTTAAGAAGAATGGAGTACCGCAATTGCTTACTTTCTGATTCAGTACGTTCATACACCATTCATCATTCGTAGCTTTGTTTATTTGCCTAATTCGAATATGAGTGTAGACAAAAGGTAGGAATCATTAAATGAGGAATCGGATAAACGATTTCACGTACTAGATTAATTTATTGCAGTTATTTTTGCACTACTTACAAATCTGTATTTTCACTTATTAGCAATGGCTGAAGAAATAAGACTGAACTTTAATGCAAAAAGTATGAATTCTAAATCGTGGGGAAGACAGCAGGAAAACACTTAACTATATTTAGCATGTATGTATGGTAATTCACTAGTAATAAAATTGAAATAATGTGGTAAGTCATGATTCCAAACGGCTTAACCACTTTTCTGCCATTGGTATTCCTTATCAGATTTTAAATTTTCGATCTCTTTTCTAATTTCTATGCGGCTATTTATTTACACAAGCTCGTTACGTGGTTTATTCGCTACTTTCTATTGTCTCCCTTGTATTTCAATAAGGTTTGTTACTGTAAAATTTTCCAATCAAAATTCTCTTATTATGTGTTCTCGAAAATGCAATAGTTTCTGTCTAAGATATAAGTATTTTTTTTCAATTTTCACTATACATTTTTCACTATACATCTTTTCTGTATATTTCTGTAGGAGCAAATATCTCTTACCTCAAGACTTTTCAGTTTACAAAGATTTTCTTTGGTTTTAAAGAAACCGTTTCTTATTCATGAGTTGCTTAGCGTTTTGGAGGCATCTATTGCATCTTTCGATTTTGTTGTCACATTTTCCTTTCTCTGTTGAAATGATTTCTAGAGATTAATTTATTTTTTTATTTAATTTTTGTATCTCCATTTTATAATTCACATGTTCAGCTCTTTTTTTTTTGATTGACAACCATAGGTTGTGTCATCATAAGATTGATGCTTAGTCATTACTTCTTGCTTTTTCTTTACCACCTGGAGTATGATTGCTTTTACATATTTTTCTGTCATTCCTCTCAACGCCGTGTCAACTGAATATTTAATATGACTAAGAACCCACCGCCATTAATATATCATGTTATGAATTTCTAAGTACGGTAAGGAGAAGCCTTAGCAATAAATGACGTGAATGCATGTTGATATGTTTTTTATCATTAATGTGTATTTGTTCATGAAATATGACAATGTCTGATTTTCATTGGTGTGCGTGAGTGATTACAATAATTAGATGTGGATATGGATGAATGTTTATATATGTGTGCATGTGTATGTGTATACATACATATGCACACACACACGTACACACACACACACATATATATATATATATGTATGTATGTATACATATATGTGTATACATAGGCACAATTGTATAATTGTATTTACATCAGTGTAATATGTGTGTATGTGTATAAATGTTTTTGTGTCCATGAATACGAATGTTCACATATATTTATACTTATGGATATATGTGCATGTGTATTCCTGTGTTTGTGTCCGGCCGTGTAATGAAGTTATGGTCACTCATTCAGTCAATGAACTTTTTATTCCTTAGCCTTGCTGACCTTAGAAATACAAGTCTAATGATTTCTATTCTTGGTCATGTTACTTGATTTCCATTATCTTAAATATGTTTTTGGATAAACTGGGAAAATATTATACCAAATAAAGCCTAGTCTGAAGAGATGAACTTATTAGTTCTTTAAAATGGATTATAAATTATAACAACTTTAGCTAATGTATTGAGTTTTTTTTTCTTTATCTATATAATATCGCTTAGCATACATACATTGAGCTCTCTCTATATGTATAATATTTATATGGAATAGATATTTTTAGATTATCCTCACTGTTCATGGACATGCTTCCCAGGAGCTCCATTGCATCCACTATCTCAAAAAATGTATTCCTTCTTAAAATCACACAAATAATAACAAATACCTCAATAACTATTATGGACATTGTCAGCTCTAAAAGGACAAACTCGAATTTTGGAGAAGCAGTTGTATACAAAATTAATTGCCAAAATCATTCCTTAATGTACATCGAGGAAACAAGTAGAAATGAAGAAAGAATATATGAACACAAAAGAGACATCACTAATAATAATCTAAAAAAATGCATTAGTGATTCAAATAAGTAAATTCGACCACAATTTCCATTTGAAAATGACACACTAATAAAAACATTCAGCAATATAATCAGAAAGAAAAATTGTCGAAAGCGCCGCCATCCAATCCTGCCACAATAACAACAGACGCACAGGATTTCTCCCAATTTCACCTTTTATTTTGGAAAGGATACTGAAACAGATTGACTTACTTAATAATATTCTAAAGAAAACGGTTAAATACCCTTCATTTTAACATCCCGTTACATTGAACCTATCATGAAATAATTCTAAACCTAACAATTTTTGTTAATTTTTTGAAGGATTTGAGAGTTTTTTTTTATAGATGCCAACACTGTTTCTTTGTAGATACGTAATTTTGAATTAATCTCATTTCGTTTTTATGCTTTGATAAATTTCATTACTGGACGAAAAACGTAAGATAGTAAAATACAGTTATATTTTTGTCTTTTTTCTTTAACTATATATATATATATATATATATATATATATATATATATATATATATATATATATATATATATATATATATCCTGTCAAGCTCAAGGTTTTGTATAATATTTTCATGCGTTTTATTAGTGTAAGATAGTCAACTGGATGTACATCAATATATATAGTTTGCCGTTATTTTAAATGGTGTATCGATATAAATATTCTGCCGTCATTTTTGATAACACTGGGCCGACATATATACAGGGCATCAAGAAAGTCACTATATAGTTACTTACAATTAAAATTCAAAAATTTCTTGCCAAGGTCTGAAAACACCAGCAACATTTTCATGTTTTCAGTCAATTTTCAGAAAGAATTTAGTCTCAGCTAAAGTTAATTAGCGGGACATGATGATACACAAAAACAAGCCGAGAGGTATAACACTTTAAGGTAGACGAATAAAAACTTGATACCATAAAACTTAAGCAAAATTATGAAACGCGGAAATATATAATAACTCTGAGGGTTATTTTGGCCAACACTTCACCGGATGACGCAGTGGCAAAGAATTTCACACAGAAAAGAGATCTTAATTTAGGCAGACATATTGGAAAGAGAAGCACAGTTGTAAACCCGATTAAAAATTAATTTATTTGTGGAAAATTCATGAAAATATGACACAATATCTTCAACGTGTACAAAACGGTAAAATACATACTAAAGTATTTATGTGCAGGAATAGGGAACGTAGAATGTTCTCTTTTTTATGCAATGGTTTTGTCTGTGTAATTTCATAAAAACTGATTCTAGTACACATAAATGATATTCAGACAATACCTAAAAAATGGAAAATTATTTGTTGTCATATGCCTGAGTACAGTCTAAATTCTTTATTATAAAATGTCCAATCGGGAGAATGGTGCACAGCTTGGGTCATATACTAAAGAACCTCGGCTGTCATTTTCGCAGGTTTTTGCTAAAAAATGTTTCCTTTTTTCAAACGTATATATATATATATATATATATATGCCGAAATGGCAGAAGATATTTGAATACAAATATCTAAATCATTGTTATGAAAATTATAATACTGCGGTAACATCGCAACGAAGTGCTAAAAATTACCTTGAAAGTAGCAAATATTGCTTCTTTTTACAGACGAAAGATTTTCTCTTTCAGATTTTACATAAAGTATCTCAAGCGGTTTTCAAATGCTAATAGGAATATACTCTGCTGATAACTGTGGGAAAGACGAATTATTTATTCGGTGTTCTCTAATCATGGAAGTGGTCTTATTAACAAGCATATGCAAATGTTTATACTCCTCTCTACGGATATTAGCAGCAACGTGTGATTAAGTTTTGCCTTCAATATATGATAAAACATGCCAATATATTCCCTAAGGCACTGACATATATACGAAATCATAAATCACCGAACAAACAAGATAGTGGAATCAGAGCAAGAACACACACACACACACACACACACACACACACACACACACACACACACACACATATATATATATATATATATATATATAACAGGGGTTCTGAAACTCGTCAAAATCGTAAGACCCCCTCAAGACTGCCTGCGAGAAACAAATCATCTTCAGGCTTGTTTGAGTTCAAACCACACTGTCTTTCTATTCTACCATAGATGAAGAGAGAGGAGATGTATATCTATCTTTTCGAAGAGTATTAGCACGCAAATGTGTGTAATGATTTCGACTGGAATTCTATCTCGGCTCCTCTAGTCAGAGCTACAATCCATTACTGGATACAATTCATTTTCATATATATATATATATATATATATATATATATATATATATATATATATACAAACAAAATCTTGTTAAAATTTAAGTGTTTACCATCAATTAAAATTTTCTGGATATGAAATGTACTCTTATAATGATTCTAATTTTAGAATATTTAGAAATTAAGATATAAAATCAACTATATTTTATCCCTGATCTTAATGATCGTCAAATGTATGATGAAATTCGTTGTTTTAGAGAGCGCCTGTAGAACATGTAACTCATCGCAATAACAAAGCAGTATTAAATAAGAACAATATATATATATATCTTTAACAGAGAAGGTGTCTCCAACATATATACGGGATAACTAAAAAGCAGAACGCGAGATAACAGCCGAGAATAATTACAAAGATGTTTAAACTAATAAAAATATAAATAGTGCAAACCATGACGTAAATCTTGAAAAATGCTGAGTATCATTAGCGAAGTAAACACTATCTAGAAATATTTCGCATATATTTGTTTGCTACAAAATCAGTTGGTTGATAATTCGGAATCACAGTGCAAACACATTGACTAACATGCCATTGCATTCGTTGGTGGCAATAATGTTGAAGTTGGGAGTGAGCTACGGCTAATGGCAGTGTTTCAAACCTATAAAGAAATTAATACAAGAGGTCGAATAACTTGAAAACATATGAACACAAAAATTGTATTGTGTATGCGTTATAATTTTGAAAGTTCCCATTGTAAGCTTTCAATAATAATAATTTATGTCTGCCCCTAAGATGTGATGGTTCATTTAAAACACATTCCGTAACTCTTGAAGAGAATGGAATTCGGGTATTATTTTACTTTATTTGTAATTTGATGTTTATTATTTTGTATATATACTACTTAAGAAAACATAGAGGGTTAAAATGTAACCTTAACAACTTTACACTGCAAATATCGATATATTGATATATTGATATATTGATATAATATTCGTTAGTGATTTTGGGGTTATATATAGTCATCCGCAGACATATCTGTTTCGCTCATCAGTACAGTTAGACTCCGATTGCTTTTAACCCAGGGTTGAAACCCGACAGAATTGGCGTCAGTCGGCGATTCTACCTCTGGTCTATAGGCGTTCAGTAGAGGAAGGCAGACTTTTTAGCGTCTATATTGTCATTATACCCGCCCAATAGCCAGAATGCTCAAATCCATTACTGAATGAGCGATGCGTACATGCCAGATTAGCTACTCTTTTTCGAAGTCTACCATTCTTCCAGAGTGCTCAATCATGGTGTGAGAGCGTAAATATATATATATATATATATATATATATATATATATATATATAATGTCTGAGTTGAGAGAAGAGAAAGCCGGAAACCACATCCTAAACAGGAAACAAGGGGCAAGCCTCTACTCCAGTTCAATAGACATGGGAGGAGTATGGACCGGGCGATAGTGTGATCTATCTACTCCTATTTAAAAAAAATTACAAGGGTGGAGAGTTAACTAAGGTCTAAGTTAGTTAAAGTTCAAATCAAGCATGAACGCCAAAAAGTGAGAAAAAAAGGAAAGAAAATACAGATTTAAGAAACAATTCGTACATCCCACGCAGATTCACAGAGGAAATTTGAATTAAGAAAGTTCCACTATTTTCAACTCTTGCTTTTCCCCAAAATTAACATCGAGTTAAGCTGCTTGGTAAACTTATATATATATATATATATATATATATATATATATATATATATATATATATATATATATAAATTAGAGTGTTCAAAATCTTTGATCGATCGAGTAGACATTGTAGTCAACACACACAGTTGACATTCTATATCATTCTAATGTCATATGGCTAAAGGACTATTTTTTTCGAAAAAAAAACAGACTGTCAAGGCTGGGTGTTAACCTCTACGGTCACTTATATATATATATTACGTAACTTCGAGTTTTGCCGTTTATCTATCTATCTATCTATCTATCTATCTATCTATCTATCTATATATATATATATATATATATATATATATATGTATATCCATGACTCTTCAGAAATTAATTGAGTCTCGGGAACTAGCGTGTGTAAACACTGCTGATATACAACACGTTAAAATTTCCCTTCTCTGATACCCTGCGTCGATGGCTTAGGAAGTAGAGACCCCCGACTGACACCAAATCGGTTGAGTTTCGATCCCGGCCAGAGGCGAGTGGATGCGTCTAGCCACACTGATGAGCTGTGATACAGCGAAACAGGCTTGTATGTGGATGACTAATATATTATGCTCTCATTACAATTGAGCTCTCTGGAGAAGAACATTTTAAAAACAGTTTCCACTTCAGTTATATGCGTGACTCTTCAGAAATGAAAGGAGTTCTCTCGGGAACTGGCGTGTGCAAACACTGCTGATATACACACGTTAAAATTTCCCTTATGTGATACCATGCGTCGATAGCTTAGGAAGTAGAGACACCCGACCGACACCAAATCGGTCGAGTTTCGATCCCAGCCAGAGGCGAGTGGATGCGTCTAGCCACACTGATGAGCTGCGAAACAGGCTTGTATGTGGATGGCTAATATATATATATATATATATATATATATATATATATTATATATATATATATAAATGGAATATCTCAGAGTTACATAAATGGCATCACCCATAGGTACATAAAATGACTAATGAACTTACAATAGATAATAGAATACAACAATTTTGCATAAGCAAAATGCAGTTATCACATTAAAGTCAATAAACCTAACTGTACAACAACCCACAATGTCGCCTATTAAACCTTTCCGAAAACGACATAAGTAGACGTAATTAAATCATTACTGAAATGCTTCCAAATTCACTAAGAATGCTTTATGTGTGAAGCAATTGCAGAAAACAGCCAAGGCAATCGATTGGTACACAAAAATAAAAAAAAGTAAAATAGATTTCAGTCATTCAATTCGACATATGCGATATTTAAACGCAAACTTAAACTGGGCTAAAAATTCTTACTCCATTAGTAAACAAAACATTAACATCATTAAACAAGCCAAAAACATGTCTTATTTCACGATGAAAGCTTGTAGACTAAAAGAACCTTGATTTCTCTATTTCATTTGGGGCGCATAATTCTGCATAGACATTTCATATTGTTGGCCTTTTTTGCTTTGGAATCCCAGGCACAACTTCGATTTAAATAACACTGGACTTCCCAAAATGACAGATTAATCATACTCCATAAAAAAAGTCACAGCAGAAAGGCTAAAAATAATTGAAACAAAAATATGTTAAAGTCAGTTATAGTTGTGTTAAGTATACAGATACATATGTTTTACAACGTAATCGTATGATATGAAAAACATATTTGGCCAATATGAATGATACCAGTTACTCTACTACTAATAATAATGACATTTCTAGAAAATAATTGAGACAGCCAACAACATAAGATCTGCTAATTTATATACACAATTATTGTTTATAGAGCTCGCATACATTCGGACTACGATTATGTTAAATTATGTTTTAGAGCAACTGCTAACATTTAGAAATATCGCTCTCATAACCACTTGAAACAACAGTGAATACATAAATAGCTCTTGTATATCTGTATATTATAGGAAATTGTACGCCAAGCGCACAATTATTTCTCGGAATACCGTTGCTAAAAAAAATCTTACAATGACAAAGGAGGCAAATGTAAATTATGCCTTTTAGAACAGCTTGTCAAATTAACTCATATAAATAACCCTAATCTACTTTACGAAAATTAATGACCAAATGCATCTATAGAAAAATACTTAATTAAATTATTACATGCTGATTGATATTTATTCCTCTATACGTCTGTATCTTTATTTTTCACTCCCTTACATTCCGCTTTCTTTCCTCCTTTTCTTTCCTCTAAAATAATACAACTAATAATTATGAAATAAGCCAATTTCATTTCTTCTCTCAGCATTTTAAGATATCTTTTATATACACTGACATGTTTAACGAACGCTATGATAATCAATGTTTGTGATCTAAACTTATTTATAAATGGAACTTTCTCTCTGTGTGTGTGTCTGTCTGTGTGTGTGTGCATCCGTTACCTATAGTCTCTGAAACGGCTAAACCGATTTTCTTGAAAATTTACACAGTTGTACTATAAGCGTCTACGAGTGTTCTTAGCTAGGTTTTGTGTCGAGGTACCCCCGATAAATATCGAAAATCGATAATCGAAAAATTCGAGTTATAAAAGGAGTGATCAGATTTGAATCAAATTTGATACACTCATAGACAAAGACACAAGAAACGATATTCAGAATATTCAAGTTTGCAGTTCTTACAATATTGCAGAAAATCGATAATATATATATATATATATATATATATATATATATATATATATATATGTATATAAAAGGCAAGATGTTTGTGTGTGTGTCTGTTTATCTGCCTGTATGTCTTTTATACAAATCCACAATTTTTATCCGATTCTCACCAAACTTCAGACAAATATTCTTTACGCTGAGTTTGAGCTCCAGAACCATGGATTAGTGTTAAAGCTTTCATTACACCCGAGCAACGCCGGGCTATACTGCTAGTACTTCAATAAAATGACATACACTGAATTTTAAGCTTAATTATCGTATTTCCTTAAGGATGCCTTACTATCTGAAACTACACAAACTTAATCTGGGAAAGCAATTTTTGGTAAAACAGCGAGAATTCATTCTAGGTCTTTATATATATATATATATATATATATATATATATATATATATATATGATCATATTATGTATATTTAATTTTTTAAAAATATTTTCTGAGTGTCCAAATATATTCTTGATTTTAATTTGAAATTCGCGTCTAGGAAGACGCTGCATTTATTGTTTATTCACGTACTATCGATTCCCTGCGAGGTTTTTAAAAACACATTTCTCTCCGCCTTCATAATAGAGGAAACTGTATGATGTCATCTCCAATATCCTATTCCATAAAAATGATGAATATAATTCAATACAAATAGCAAAATTTATTATGAAGATTGTAGTAATGTTTAAAATTTTTGAATTGACTAACCTTTAACAACATTTTGAAATTTTACCATTTTACCATACCTGGTAATTGCTCTTAAACTGAAAGTTTTGTTGTCTTTATACAATCATCTTAACTGAGTGCGTTTAAGCGTATTTGGAAAATCACTGTCATGACTATTCTTCTTCTTCTATGTGCCCTGTCCTTTGAAAACATAGGCGATCATGGCTTTCCATATCTCCCTATCTCTGGTGGCTCTCAGTAGGTTTCTCCTGTTACACCTTGCAACCCCCGTTCAGACTTCCACCTGCTCATTCCCGCCATATATGTTATCTGCTGATTTCCTGTGTCTTTTTTCCCTCTATCTTGCCTGGCTGTATCACGTTCTGCAAGTCCTCTTTCCTCATTACATGTCCCAGGATCTTTAGTAGTCTCTTCCTCATGCTCACTATTATTTTCCTTTTCGTTTCCATTCTTTCCAACACCTCATCATTCATCATATGCTTGTTTCATGATCTACGCAGCATCCTTCTGTAGAAACACATTTCAGCTGCTTCGGGTTTTTCCTTCATCTTCGATTATATTGTCTAACATTCACTGCCGTATTGAAGAACTGACATCACATAGCAATCTAGCATTTTCTTCTTTGTTTATAGTGAAATTTTCCTTTGCCTTAGTATTTTACTCAGCATCTGGAACGCGTCTATTGCCATGCCAATTCGCCATCCTATCGCAATTTTTATCTCCTGTTAGAACACTTCCTAGATATTAAAATTTTTGTTCTTGCTTGATTAAAGTATCCCTCACCTGTATTTGTCATTTTGGGTTACAGTTAAATTAGGTTTGTCTTCACAATGCATCCCTGAATACAAGTTTAAAAAAAATAAAAATAACTCGGCTTATCAAAAAAATACTGTGCATCCCTAGTTCAATTTCAACTATTCGATATAGTCGTGAAGATTTTGTAGCTTCCGCTCCCGTATGGCAACAGTACTTTACTGATCTAACTCTTATATAGATACTCATGTACTAATTCCAATGCTATAGAGAGCTGGGCATTTTATCTGAGTCTTTCACGATATATTGTATATAGGGATTCCATTTGATGTTTGGTATTAATCACACACTTGTGGGGACAGATGTATTTGAGGCATTGAATGCAACCAGCGAGCTTTTCTCCCACATTAAAGTTAGTGCTAGATCAGAAGAGAGGTCAGCTGCCAGTCTCTTCTCATCAAGAATTTAAAGATTCTTCGTATATTGTCTAACCATTGACATACATGTATCTTAATGATCAATGTATTCTTAGGTTGATTATTTATTTAAATCTGAAAGAGTGTTCGTTCGAGAAATGACCCCTCGGATACGGCTGCGTTACCGCCAGAGCGTCTGATGATTGAGAATTAATAAACACATGCAAGGATCTACCGGTTAAAAATAATTTTATAATAAACAAATCTCTACCAGTTTTTTTCTATAGCTAAAGAGCTTGCGTAAAAATGTTTTTTGCTACATTCTGTAATAGACCATCGAGATATCTAATGCTACGGTCCTTGTTGTACTCTTGTCGTCAGGGATCTCACTAGTTTTATGTTTATAATAGTTAGGGCATCAGCAGTGGATCGGCCAGATAGAAACCCGTATTATTCTTCGCGGAAGAGGTTTTCCTACTCAAGGGTTCAACAACTTTCTTGTCGATAAGTACATAAAAAAGTGGGCTTTTGATAATGAGAAAATTAATCGGCCAGTACTACGTCTTGGAGTATCGGTCGCCTGTTTTTAACACCAAATACAGACTGACCATCTTGAACAAGCTTGTCCGTCAAGCAACGATTAAATAGTTTTGCTAAAATCTTTCTTTTTTTTAAGAATGGACACTGAATTTCATCCGTGCCTGTTGTCTTTTGGTATCGAAGGTTTTTATAAGTCTAGAGACGTATTTTACTGCAGTGAATATATTAATAAGTTTGTGCTCAAGAAAACGTAGTAAAATGAAGAGGGTATGAATTTGGACATATAACGTTCATTTTGAATGGAATATTGTCTTGGCTTTCGATGAGAATATGAACTTAGGGACATTTTTAGTAGTGAGAACAACCCTATTACCTTTCATCTTGAATTGGTTCTTTTTTTTCCAGAATTCGCGGCATCTTTTTTTTTCACCTTGAATCTGAACAACTTGCGCTTAGCTACACGTGGCCTTTTGCAGAACTGTTTGTAGTTATTTCGAGTAATTCTGAAAGCATTAAGGGCTACTCTACACCATTGCTTGCGATAGATTTTGAAATAGTGTTCGTGTTGTGCTATGGCTGCAGCGATTTCTGAGGTGAACCAACGTTGTCTTCTTTTTGCTGAATTTATTTTTAGCAGGGGGATTTAAACGCCCCATTCAGAAAGGATCTATTTGGAGATTAGGGCAGCAGTTTTCGAGGCATTATGTTTGAAGAAGTTTGGGAGGGGAATTCCCGCCATATAAGACACAAAGCTGCTACAGTCTATCTTTGCATAGCAAAAAGTGATTCTATGAATCTGTTAACCGGGATGTTATAATTTAGAAGCCAATCTGGAATTGATTAGTGAATGATCCAATGTGCTGAATGAGGTGAGGAACACTTTTGCTGTGTATTGGTGCGGTGCATAAGTCTATGCAACTTCTGCCTTTCTCATCGGGTTTTGATAGAGTGGGCTGACCACACTTTGCAGGGAACATAAAAGTCAGTACATTTGTGAAATTTGATTGAGTGGAATTCAGTAAGAATATTATCAGTTTTTGTTCATATTACATCGAAGATTATCGACCTTTCATCATGATAACAATATAGATCATAGACAAATGTGGCACTATGTATATGTTCCACGTAGAAATACATATACATGAGAGTAGAGTAATCGTTTAAGTGTCCATGCTCACAGAAACACGTCATTGATGTTCGAACTACTAAATACCTACTAGATGTGTACACATAAATAACCTGGTTGAAGATGTGTCCAAACAGAGACTGACGCACGATACAGAAACCATTAAAAATGGCAGTACAATAGATCCGAAATTGTATATATGTTGATAAAATAGTCTCAATCGAAATTAGTTGAATATTCATCATCCTGACTAATTTACCTCCTATACACATTGTCAGGAGACTAATAACCCAGAAAAGATTTCAGAGGGACACTCCGCTAACATGTAACACGTCTGTCTACATGTCAGTCATTACAAATACTGCCAGACGTGAATGTCCATTACCCAACCCATTTGAGTTAGTTTCAGAAATATAGTAGTCAATACATTTCTTCTTAGAGATGTGAATTACTTTCTTCTTTATTCAAATATAAAAACAACTTCAATATAAATAGAGTAAATAACGTTATTCAGACTGAATTCTATTTGAATAAAATCCTAGCGTTACATATATATTCCATTTTTAAACGAGATATTTCGCTACCCAGGTTTCTACCATGGTTAGTGTCATCAGGTGATTTTTAATAACTGATTTTACCGTTTCCCGTTTTTCTTTTTAAGAACGCTCTTGTAACATTGTTTTATTTAAACGCGCACGTGGCTGGGAATTTATGAAGGCGCACATTTTAAGTTTAAACGAATCATGGCGTTTTCATACTTGGTTGTATGAACCTAAGAGGCATTTCTTAGTGTGGATGCATTTAGTCATAATTTTGTAACTCTTGCCTCATATGTAAAATCTTGTTTCTTCTATTTATTCTCGATTCACAATTTCTCTTATATTGATTGTTTTCACAATGTTTTTTACTGGTTAGAATTTAAATCATGTCAGGTGTATTTTTTTATAGTTTTTATTAGATTCATAAAAATTTTCAATAGATCAAACATCTATGATACTTATATAACATGATAATTTTTTGCAGTTCTTGGGAAGTATCACGCATATGACTTCAATACTCTTCTTAACCTGTGAGATTATCTACAATTTGTTGTATGTGATTATGTGATATTAGCTTTTATTTTTAGAAAAAAAACTTTGGAATTCATTGACTGAGGGACTTGTGCCCCTCTTAGTTGGATTTTATAAAAATTTACTCTTCAAACTGTTTTTCGGGAAATAGGTTTCTCAGGCTCTGTAGCATTTATTATTCCTCCAAATATTGATGAGGTTTTTCTAACTAGCCTTTGTTTTAAGTAGCGTAGGCCTTCAAGATTTTGATTATATCAGTATTTCCACTTCCATATAGATGTAATGTCCACTTTAGTTGTTGCTGCCGTTGAAAGTAATCAAACAATGTTATTTGTTTGAGTTTTTATGATCCGTAGTTCCAGTCTCCAATGTTTGATAATATATGGTCCTCGCTGAAAGTTACAGATTTGAATCGCTCAAAAGATATTATGTGTTGAATTCAGCATGTTTTTCTTTGTTTTTAATTTTCTCATTTTTTTAATCCGCATCTTACATCAATTTTACGTCTGATTACTTTTTGAATGTTTTATTCGGATTTGCCACATCCGTAGGTCTCACCTTAAGACATCTCTCTTGAGGAGAAGACTTTATTTTAATTTATAAACTAAATGGTAATCAGGCCGTATATTTTGATATTCCCTAATATTTACAAACAACTGGAAGAATAAACTTATCCTTCCAGTAACAGTGTATGTTGCAAAACCGATACGGTATATAAATGGTCTCTGGAAACCAGAGAAAAGATGCCTACGATCAAAATGTAGTATCAGGTGTACACACACACACACACACACACACACACAAATATATATATATATATATATATATATATATATATATATATAGCGCTAGATATATTTTCCCCTGAAATTATCTTACATTCGGCCATGCTTAGATAATGGTTCTAACGTCTGGTACTAACACCATATATCTAGAGAGATTTAATAAAATTTAATGAACAATAAATATTATTGGTTTTGGTCTGGTGCCTTGGCATCAATCTTTTTTTCACTTCCACTGCCTTAAATTGGCCTATATATATATATATATATATATATATATATATATGTATATATATAAAAAACAGAAAATCACGTTTTTAAAAAACATTCGGAATAGGTTATTTAAAAGTAAGAGGTATATTGGTAAATAATGGTTTGGTTAAAGAAAGATGAATTTTTATGTTCAACTCTAACAATGTATGTGTCGCGAATTAGATTAGCTACGTTTTAGATTGTCTTTTCCACATTTCTTGACGGCCTTGTGTCACAACCTTTTCCAGATTTATCGACGGCCTTGTGTCACAAACCTTTATTTTCATGTTAAACAAAGCCTAAAATCAATGTTGCACTTACAGCAGTAATCAGCAGAATTGCGCTTCCAGCCATGAGGAAAAGACCTAACCAGGCCTACAGCTGCAACGATATGCAATAATTCTCAACGGCTAAAAACCTTTTTTCTCAGATCAGCACTTTTTAACACTTTTAATTAAAACTGTCTTTCTAAGAAAATGCTCTTCCCACCCTCAGCATGCAGAGATTGCCGAGTGAACTGTGACCTTATTTTTATTGAGGTGTTTTCTTTAACGAAAAAAACAACATTTCCCAGTTATATATTGTTTTTACCAAAATGTTCGTTTTGTTTTTTATCTTTCCTTATCAATGTCAGTTTGCAGGTCAATAGACCACCTTCAACGCTTATTTGTTAATACATTTCTATATTACTTGCTGCAATCATTTCTATTGAGGAGTCATACCTTTTCACACACTCTATGGACTCTTCTATGGTATACAAATAATCCTGCCTAGAACGGTAGTTCGAGTTGTTTTTGTAGTTGTTGTTAGAGTTGCTGAGGCTCTGCAACTATAACACTGTCAGCACTCTGCCTTCGGGTGGAGGGCGCTCTCTGCTTCCGAGCAGAGAGCAATAACCCAATCGTGGTTCCGCCGAAGGGTAGAAGCACGATTCGTTAAAAATAGACAGACATTTTTTAGCAGGGCCATATAGCCCGGAAATCCCAGTCAAAACTGACCATGTGTCACATGTTGCCCTTACTGGGAGGGACAACTAAATATAGTTGTTTTTGTAGTTGTTGTTGTTAGAGTTCCTGACACTCTGCAACTATAACACTGTCAGCACTCTGCCTTCGGGTGGAGGGCGCTCTCTGCTTCCGAGCGGAGAGCAATAACCCAGTCGTCGTTCCGCCGAAGGGTAGAAGCACGACTCGGTAAAAATAGACAGACATTTTTTGGCAGGGCCATATAGCCCGGAAATCCCAGTCAAAACTGACCATGTGTCACATGTTGCCCTTACTGGGAGGGACAACTAAATATAGTTGTTTTTGTAGTTGTTGTTGTTAGAGTTCCTGACACTCTGCAACTATAACACTGTCAGCTCTCTGCCTTCGGGTAGAAAGCGCTCTCTGCTTGCGATCGGAGAGCAATAACCCAGTCGTGGTTCCGCCGAAGAGTAGAAGAAAGACTGGGCAAAAATAGACAGACATTTTTTGACCGGCCATATAGCCCGGAAATCCCAGTCAAAACTGACCATGTGTCACATGTTGCCCTTACTGGGAGGGACAACTAAATATAGTTGTTGTTAGTGTTGGTGTCTGTCAGAGCAGTCGACCCGCCGCTCGTCGGTCAGCAAGAATATAGACTTATTACCCGGACTTACTTCGTTGTATATATTTGACTTCCACTAACAAGTATTCGTGAATCTACTAACCGTGTATATGTTGTTTCTCTTTATTCAATATACTTACATTTTTCCTCTCATATCTGTTTTTGTTATTATTATATTGTGTGGTTTTCTAAACAAGAACCCACAACAATATCTATATCATTTACTGTGATTATCAACATCGTGTTATCGCTTACTGTGTGTTGTAAAGAGTATATATCCTGATACAATTTGGTAGGTATTACCGTTCATGTTTATCCAAGTAAATAAAGACGCAGGCATAATATGATAAAAAAGACAAGTATTATTAAGAAGAAGAATGACGGAACAGTAATTAGAAAGATAGAATAAAAAGCGTGAGTTTCAATTTTTGAATGTCAAATAAAATTTGAAAGCTAGAAGCATAAAGAAACTTTCACAATCAAGGAATACAAGAGAAGAAATTATAACTAACGACTTCAGCTGTAAAGCAACGTGATGTTAATGCTAATTTAATACTGAGATTAAATTCATAACATCTAAGTACCAAAGAGAAAAGCACTTCAGAACAATTACAACGAAAATATTTCTAGGGAAGCTAGGTTAAGGAAATGTGTAGTTGACTGAATCCGAAACGCCAGGTCATTCATCTCGCAGTATAAATCCATTCCTTGTTACAATTATCCCTTTGTATACTAGCTACACTGGTACTCGCATGCAAGCATCTGATTACCAGTAGCAATAATGGATTATTCTTATTTATTTCCCATAACAATAAAAATATTATTGTACAGGGTGACAGAAAAGACGTGAATTTTTAATTGTCCATTTGTGATGTTTTCTAGTGGGGTTAACTGTAAAGTAAAGTGTACATGACACGACCAAGGACTCTGGAAGTGTTGAAACAGATAATTCAGGATGGACGTCAGAGTATATCATCTAAGATATTGCAGCGATCAATAAGGAATCTCAACAGAAGATTTTAAGAATGCATTCGTATTGGAGGACGCCATCTATAGGACGCAATTTAAAAAAAAATGAAAATTTCATTATTGTTTCTTAAATAGCACTTTCAGTTTTCAATTAATTTGAAAAAAATTTTTTTCTTCCATATCTCTTGGTTTTATTGGATTGTTAAAAGTTCCCGTTTTTTGGGTCACCCTGTATTGGAAAATGCTTGTCGTATCACAAACGTCTAATGCATATCTGTAAACTATGAAAAAGATAGATTTCTCATTTACTTCTGAAATGTCCACCGAAAAGTATTCAAGAAGTGTTTTTTTCGTTTAGCAATTTTTTAGTTAAATAAATTTCAATGTAAGAGAGACAGTACTTCTTCTGGTGCGCAGGGTGTTACATAAGTGGAAAATGAAAAGAAAGGAGAAAAATAAGAGTAGGTGTTGGAGAATGGGTAAGCGGAAGACGGGAACTGGTGCGAAGTGAGCTGCGTTAGACTAAATTGTAAAAGGAGAATAACAAGGTACGGGTTGCCGGGGGACGTAGGAAAATCAAGGAGATAAGAGATGGCTGTTGACGTTAAACTCTTAGAGATTGTAGCTGTCCGGGAACCAAGTAGACTGAAGGGAGTTCCACAGGCGGGAAATACGAGACAAACCTCGGTATGGTAGAAGTTGCGGTAACACTTGATTCTTTTCACTGTAAAAATACGGGACCTTGTTACTAGTCTAATAGATCGAATAAATTCGTGTATAGGAGGCGCTAGGGAGCTAAGCTCGTCGAAGCAGAATTCGTGAGTGGATCGTATTAATGTTTAAAAATAAATTCATAATATTCAAAAAATAATGTTAGGAGGCTAATTTAAGAGATCAGTTCAAAACTGAATGAAATAGCACAAATGGCGGATCCGCAATCGAATATAGGCAGACTAAAAACTTGACGTGAGATCAAAATTGTCAGATCAAATTTTAGCGGATAATAATGGTACAAAAATCTATTAAATATATTAACGTTTGAAGGAAATATCGAAATTGTTCGCTCTCATAAACATTTATATTGGCTTATTTTCTTTTTTCTCTATTTTATTGATTTATTCATTTTCCTTCTGCTAGAATATTCGTAGTTATAATTTCGTAAAAGTGAAATTCGTATTGTGAAATGATTGAAAATGTATGTATTACTAAATACTCATCAACTTAAAAATATAAACTCATTATTTATTCGTCTATAAGCGAACGATATTTTTATTTGTCTCCGTTCACTTTGTTGATAACGATTTTATCTCGTCTCCGAAATATCTGTTGAAGAATTCAAATGCTATATACAACTTATCAATTGAATTATATTTTTTTTTAAATTAAACTAATAGTTGGGCGGTGAACATCGATTTTCGCAAAGATTGTTTGATCAGAATAAGAGATAATCTTTTTCGTGGCATATACATTCGTCTATAAGCTGCAATTTTTCAAGACGCAATTGTGGTATATTTCATTTAATATGAACTGGCCAAATCACCATATCTGCGTTTTTGTTTTATTGTTAATGCGACCCACGGAAAGAATCATCTTTTACTTTAGGATCCATTATATGTACGTATTACAAATCAACGACCAATCTTTTGAATTAGCTTCATGTATATACCGTCGACATTTTTTATATAAATTTCTTACAATCTGAACATATTGGCTTTGAAAGTATTTATTTGTATTATCTATTTTTATGAATATAAAATTATTACTTTAATAGGTAATTCTAGACACAAAAGTAAAGTAAATAATTTATGAAAAATGTCATTTAATGAGATGGATATGCTTGTTTGTGCTTAAGCAATTGATCCCAAATGTAAACTCCCAAAGACAACGCTACAAGCATATTAAATGCAGTTATGAGCCTGTTCTGCATTACCTTTTTAAATGAATTCCTCCGGAAAATCCTATTTCACTCAGGTCAATAGTTGTAAAAGCAATATTAATAAATTACCGTTTTAATTAGTATTAGTGATTTTGCTTTCTTCTTCTTATATACCTACCTATGAACAGTAATGTGTACGACTAAATCGTCATAAATACGTTGAAATTTATTGTGACGAAAGTGATATTGCTGTCTATCGATTAATGTTGCTTAGATGCTATCCTTACATTGTTAGACTCTTTGCGTTTGGACAAAGAGTAAGCCAGACGAAGATCCATTTAAAGGTAGAATATCGTCTGGAGAAATAAAGAGATGCAATGTGTACAAGCTATATGGCTTGGATTACCCAGACTAAAAAGGCATTGTAACACATTTTGTCGCAAGAAAGAAGCCAGCAATATAATTCGATGGCTGCCTAGCGATTAACGACGGTCAAACGCTTTCCTGGCACTGTCAAAGTATTTACTTTCGGGCAGAGAAAAACACAAACGAGGCTGCGCCAAAGTGTAGAATCTCCTCTGGAGAAATATAGACAAATATTTTTGCCCAAAGCTCTGATTAACAACATCGAATACGCCTTGTGGCACATTTTTGTGAGTAGAAAATGAACTAAATAACTATAGTACTGTCTAGCAGTTCACAACTAGCAGTGGTTATCTACTTAATGCAGTTGGCATGTATAGTATTTTATTGAATTTGTAAGAACTAATATTTAATTTTGCAACTGACATTTTGGTTATTTCTCATTCACTATTTTTTTTTAAGTTACAACAGTTTTTAACTTAAAACACGTTACATAAACTCAATCTCAACAGACTACATAAATACATTTTTTTAAACAAATATAATACAATCTTGGTGAAAAACAGGTTATGGTTGGTGAAAGTTGTGCAAAATTTAGAGTAGTTATATTCGGCCTTGTACTCCCACTTGCGTATTTCTTTCATGTTTTCTTTTTTGACGTAAAAGATTTACTTGTTAAGCGACACATTAAAGAGTCAGTACCCAGAGTTTGACATCCGTTAGTTCGCAAATTCATTCCTTAGCAATTGGCGAGCATTTATTAAATTCTGCTGCTTGTAAGACAAATTTTTCTGAATTTTACTAGGTTTTACAAAGGCAGGGTACAGACTCTCTTCGCATATATTGGGGTCTGTTATGCAGAGAACTGCCCAGTGCATTCAGCGGGAATTAAAACACAAATTAGCTTTTTTGGAGAAGCTGTTACCTAATGAGGGACAATTTTTTCACTCACCTTTTCCTTTAATTACTTTATGTTTAAACTTAACTTAGTAATAATGTTTTTCTTATTAGCTGCATAATCAAAAATTTCCGAAGATTTTTGTTCTGAAGCAGGGTCGGTGGAAAGTCTTTTAGATTTTTAAACGTTGTAATCGCATTTTATCAATAAAAATGTTATCCCTTTTTTTAAAGATCATAGCTTGCTGTGATAAAGTAAATTAATATATATATATATATATATATATATATATATATATATATATATATATATATATAGTTGTGTAAAATCATTTCTTTTAAGTATGTTTCGTTAAAAACAAACATTAAGAAATATATTATTTTTTAAATTTTTCCTATGTGTTAATTGACTTTCTTTTTACTATAGATAAAGAATGTTAAAATGATCCGTAATGACTGCCTAAAAAGCTTTAAGTCACTTCTCTGGCCATTCTCAAGTTTATTACATTAACACTGTTGTTGTTTTATACTCAAGTTTCGCCTGTAATTCTAAATGAAAATAGAATGGTTCTTTTTTAATACTGCAGAATAACATGTGTATCAAATGAAATGTTCTAGTGTCCAGGTTTTGTGCTGTCCTCACCATGCCAGTCTCTTCTAATTATTAGCTGGCAGAAGCAAAGGCTCCCTGTTTGTCTTGTGAAATTTTGACAAGTAATAATAAATAAAGAACCAATCTATTTTCATTTAAAATTATCTACTTGGTAATATATACAAACAATCTTATGAAATACATAAATCTTTAACAGTTTTGGTTAGACTAATAAGTTTGCCCCGTATATATATATATATATATATATATATATATATATACTAATAATAAAGATAAATTATTTCGCTCTATACAGATAATATTTATAATTAATTTAATATTGGTATTCGTGTGTAAATCTATGTGTATAGATGCTGATATGATTTGCTGGTGTGTGGGCATAAAAAGTTTGTTTCCTCGATTCTTACCTTTTCTTTTTTAAAGTGGAAAATGAAATAAATATATTGTCTTTACTAATTATAAATAATATATACATAGTAATTAGGCAATGACTTATACCATTATGTTTGGGCATGAAGAATATAGCTTTCAATCAGTAAACAGATTTTGCTGTTCGATGTTGACCTCAGTTTCGAAATAGAGATATTTTACCCAGAAATGTGGCCGGTCCTAATATATGTCAATATTTTTCTTCATCGCTATTTTTATGGAAACTGTTCAGACTGATTACAATTTTTAATTTCCCATTTCCCATTTCTTGTGTTAACGGAAAAATCTCGCCATGCCATACAAAATGTACAGAACCATTGTTATAACTATCGTATTCCGCTATTTGGGTGTGACCAATTTTCAAGCGGACTTCTCCTACATCACTATAATCTTAATCTGTTCACAGTTTACTATCGCCTCCAACGAAAATCTGGTGTAGGCGTCAAAGCTAACCTCGCAGCCGAGATTGAAAAAGACCTCCAATCCATATTGGACTGGGGTAAGAAATGACTAGTAAATTTTAATGCTTCTAAAACGAAGCTACTCTCAATTAACCATCATCGACAATCTCACCTACCTCCCATTAGCATGGACCAGGCTTGCCTCCCAGAGAGTAAAACACTACGCCTCCTCGGTCTCACACTTTCAGCGGACCTCATATGGAATGACTATATCGAATTGCTAAATCCGCTGCTATGAAAGTCGGTTATCTGTGTAGGGCCCGGAAGTTTTTTCCGTCTAAATCTATCCTGCACATTTACAAATCTACCATCCGCCCGTGCATTGAATACTGCTGCCATATCTGGTCGGGTGCCCCTGCTATTCTCCTCGGACTTCTCGATAAGGTTCAGAGGAGGGTCTGTAATGTGATAGATACCGACTTGGCAGACCGCCTGCAATCTCTCTCCCACCGGCGCGACGTGGCTTCCCCGTGTCTCTTCTATAAATACTTTCACGGCTTCTGCTCCGATGAACTTAGATCACTGGTGCCCCCTAAATACCAATTTGCACGAGATACTAGATTAGCAACTAGATCCCACCCTTTTACAGTGAAACCGATAAAATGCAGCCGTAACTGCTACTCCAACAGTTTCTTTCCTCGCACTTCCCGACTGTGGAATTCTCTTCCAAACGATTGCTTCCCCGACGGCTACAATCTTCAGGAGCTTAAATGTAAGGTCAATAGACACCTCCTAACACACTAACCTGCTCCCATTCTATCAAGCACTCTTCCTATCTGCCTAACCCTCATCCTCGCTATCCTTACTCATCTGCCACCTTCCTCC
>JBBBDQ010000977.1:477500-522500 GCA_037127315.1 Ascarosepion bandense | reverse complement strand
AATATATTATTTATATCCGGGGAAACGGCTAATATTATCGTAAGCGCAAACATAAATTCATTTAAATAGAAAATCACATTTTATAATTACATTACCTTACTCAAATCTTGATTAAATTTAAACATATTCTGTTATCTTATATAACCAATTAAGGCATATCTTGAACTCACTTGGTTCTTTTGCTTGTGTTGCATGGTAAAAAATAATTTTGCCTGACGTCATGTCTTCTATCAACAACTGTCTTAACCAAAAACAGTACTATGTATTTGACTAATGATCTGATTGAATTGAAGATACATTTTTTAAATATGGCCTGCCTCTCATCGACTAATTTGTTTGTTCTTTTCTAATGAGTACGATAAGAATGTTTGTCTTAGATGCCATACGTTCTAATTCACTATTAGACTTATCTAACTCTTTCGAACTCCTTTTATTCTGCTTATATTGAGCCCCACTCAATGTGAAATATTCGTATCGGATCTTCCGACGTGAATGGCAAGCATTACAGCATGCGCTTTCTAAATTGTTGTCCCATTGATCTACGTCATATGGCATTTTTTCACAGGTGGTGCCCAACTGACGCTTGTATACTGCACAGTCGAAAAATATAAAAACAACTTATGCGTGAAATTCACAAAAGATAATATAGCGACTATTTTACCAAAGCATCTTCTATATATCTTGAAACATTTCGAGGAAAATTTTGTTATGCTTTCTATTTTAGTTTTTCTCGTCCTAGTGACATGGATTTACTCTGTCTTTTATTTATATTTAATGGTAACTGTTCTGATGGACTGCACTTTTTAGTTGCTCCACTACATGAATTCATGTTTTTGAAAACTGGTCTCGCAATTTTTCTGTGAATCTATTCTGATTCAAACGTCAGTTTGTTTCTTCGCACTTCTCGCTTGTAGTGTGCCATTATTATTTCTTGCTTCCCTGTCGATCACACATTTAAAAATAAATTTCTAATGACAACCGATTGGTTCAGCATTCCTGAATCTTGTTTTTTCATTGCCCATTTACTCATTTCTTGGACAGGTCTTCTCACTCTTTTCTACTCTCGCTAACTACCTGCGTCTTGTGGCGTTGTCATATAAACATTTTTTACTCCAGTAAAATTAAAAGTCAACCAGTACAGAAAATATAAAAATATTTTCAAAATGAAAATATCACATTCAAATAAGTGTATCCACTAAATGAAACATTTATAGTAATCCTATAAAGTCATGGTGAAAACCTGTTTAAAATATACGACTGTCTATAAAAAATAATAATAGCAAAAGATCTCTATCTTTTATATTATGTGTATTTGGGAAACGTCCGCATTTCCAACGAGTCATGTTAACTGGAAGTTGCTTTGGAAACACGTTCGATAACCCTTTCAAAAGAGATTCTTAGAAAAAAGAATATGCGCTAATCATGATAAAATTATATTATGAACTTCAACCACAGCGAAAAGTCGTAATCTAAATTATTCACTCAGACCAAGGCACTTCATTAAATTCGCTTGGAATCTGCGTATCCATCTTTTCAATAATGTCTGCAGATGTTTCGCGTTAATACAATAACAAGAGCGAAAGAGAGCAGCTGTGCGTTTCCTTCCATTTAACCAAAGAGGAGGGTTGCATTTAACGGCTGAATTGGCGTGTCTTAATTACAGGCCCGATACTCTTATTCAGTCGTTGCACAGCGTTTAAGAATCTTCAATCGTCTACATGAGATGTGTTAAGTGGTCTACGTGATTAACAACTCACAAGATAGAATGTATTTATTTCATTGGCACTGTGGATATATCAAGTATGCTTTAAGATATAAAACTCCAATGTTGTTCAGTAAGAATGTCCTTTAAACCCTATTTAATGTATGTCTGAGAAAATCAACTTGTACAGACGCGGATAATGGTACCAAAAAATTATCAATGGGTTCATGCCTCCTTCTATATGCATTAAGGATGTTAAGGATCGTGGCTCTACCCAATTATCTATCTTTTGTAGCTCTTGGTAATTTGAATTTTACTTTTGCTATCTATCCTAAATCTTGATCCGATAGCTATTCCCTCATGTTGGCTATGCACTTTATGTTTTCTTTTCCTTTCTCAATACTGTCAGCAATAAGAGGATTAAATTTTGCAAAGCCCTTTTTCCTCATCATGTATCTTTTAAATTTTAACATATTTTTTCCTGATTTTAAATGTAATATTTCATTTTTTTTCATTTTCGCTAGTACAAGTTGATCACATATTCGGTTCATATTATTCTCAGCGTCACATATATAGTTGATTTACTAAGCGCCGCTTAGATGTGTGACAAGGCCGAAGGTATGGGACACCGAGTGGGCATCGAACTTACTACTAAGTTGTAATAGTTTCTAGCAAGGCAAATTAGCTTACGATTAGACCACGTTGTGGTGCCCAAGCATCATATATATATATATATATATATATATATATATATATATATATATGGTTTCAAGTCTGGTCCTCATTTTCCAAAAGATTGTCAAATATTCAATGCCATAAAAGAAAATTTATTTGACAAGAACATCTCTGTACAGTTTATTTTATTTCCACCGGATTTGTTGTTTCCTAACAAATTTAGATATTGGAAGGCCTCTTTCGCTACGTCAATTTGCTATCGAATTTTTAAAAAATGATGACATTAACTCGTAGCTATAACCAATTAATTATGGGACCGATTATTTACAGCGCAAGAATGTATCATTCAGAGTTGTCACTTTTTTCTGGTTCATCACGAAGATTAGGTTAGATGCTAAATAATATGACGCACTTTCGTTTCTTCTTGGATAACGAAATAGTTGTTATAATGCATTCTACCTGTATATAAACGTGAAAATGATTTAACTCCTATTCCATCAAACTGATCCTTTTTCTATCTTTGTCATTGTCGGTTGATGTTTGTACTTTTTAAGTCAATTATTCCAGATGTAAGTTTTAATCATGTAACCATAAGTCGTGATTTACTATCAGTTGAACATGTGTAATGCGTTACTTGTCATGATGTGCAAGTTTACTGATTATATCCATCACAGTGTCAGAGTCGTCCGAAATACATTAGAAACATAAAATATACGCAGACATTCTAAAAAAATAAATTGTCATACAATTTCTTTTCAACGAATTAAAACTATTATTTTACACAAGAGATGGATATATGATGTCACTTTTTTCCATTATAGAGAAACTTTCCTGTCCGCCTTCAGTGTAGCAACAGAAATCGCCTCCTGTGTCTCACTTTTTCCAACTAACCGAAAGCGGAACTACTACATCGAATCTATAGTTGATTCTACTGTTAGGAATGTTGTGTCACTGTGTCAGTCCAGAAAGTTTTCTTCTACTCATATTCCTTATTGCATCATTCCATTCTACTGTTCATTTATGCATTAGATTCTGTTATCAAATTTTGTCAGTTCACCTGCTATTGATCTCGTGTTTGTAGTTAACCCAAAGATAGATGTGCAGTGTAATTGATTCTGATTCTCATCTAGACATCATTCATTTTCTCAGTACCGCGAAGTGGCTCTCCTCTGTCTTTTCTACAAATATTTTCATAGCAACTACTTTGACCAGCTTTTGTCTTTGTTGCCTTCGCTGTATGAATTTAAGCGTGCTAATAGATTGGCATCTTGGTCCTACCATTTTACCCTTGAAATAATTAAATGTAACTGCGATTTATACTCCAAAAATTTTATTTTCTCGCACTTTTCGCCTGTGGAAATCCATTACACTTACTTGTTTTCCTGATATTTACAATCTTCAAAAAAATTAAACGCAACGTCCTTTTCTATCTACTGTCTTGTTAAATATGGTTCATCTTTTATCTTTTCTTCAATTCTCTCTGTACCACGGTTTTTTTTATATTTAACTCCCTACGCAATAGTAGCGGTCTTGCCTTGATTGATGTGAAATGCTTAAAAAATGAAAAAAGAAAAAAGAAAAAGAAAAAGAATAGATAATCAAGAAAAAACTGCAAATTCAGTTTTCTATGTTAACAAAAGTTTTAACTTTATCTCATGCAATATCTTCCGGGGAAATACATTATGTAACTATAAGAGAAATTAGGTATCAAATCACGAATTTCCATTAGAATTTAAAAAAAAAAAGATTACAATGACCAGCTATAACGAGACGAGATGAATGATGTTTCTTGTGATGAATACTACAAAAAATATATAAAGAATAAGCATACAATTGAATATATTATTATTACGTAAGGAATCCTTGGTATGAGGATGAAGAAAGACCTATTTTAAAGAAAGACAGAGGAAATATATACACAGAGTGAGAGAGAGAGAGAGAGAGAGAGAGTAAGAGAGAGATATAAAGTAAGCCATGTGCCTAAATTGCTAATTTTAGCGATCTATCACGATTTAGCTCTGAAGTGAAAGAGAGCGAGCCTCTCGCATTCACACTACACATGTTCAATGTTTTCTGTTTGACCTAAAGTTAAAAAGGGATCATTGCTACTGATTAGATTATTGACGCATGCGTGCTCAGTAAAATATTTAACGTTTTTCCCGATAAAAATTATATTTTTTCTTGTCACTTACAGTTAAATGTGGATTTAAGTTTTTCTTTTTCTTATACACACCCGTTTATCTCTTCCGATTCGTAATTATACATTATTTGTAAAGTTTTGCGAATCTAAAATTATCATCAACATTTATAATTTACTTAGTAACATTTCTGTATGTCCTTTATGTAGATATGAGTGTATTATCCTGGTTGTTAATCGAATCTTTAAGGAGCGAATGAACAAGAACATATCATATTCCAATTTATTTACACTAGCGGGTTCAAATACATTGCATGAAATGAAATACACCATGAAATTCTATTAATATACGTTAAAAATGAAAATTTGGTTCTCTGTCTGTCACACATGCCGCTGTAATGTATATGCGTATATATGTTATTTTCTGATTTGACTATATGTAACTTGGTTATTGTATAAGTAGCCAGTAAAAAAGTGATTGGATAAAATCACACGTTTGGTCAGAAGAAAAGTCATATTTCAAAATTCACAATTAATTTTAGTCAACGGGTAATAAAATTCATTTCATGAATACTAGAATCAAGCAAGTTTAAAATATTAAATACCTAGAAAGTGTTCTAACAGAAGATGGAAAGTGCGACACAGAGATCCGAAGCTGAATTGGCATGGCGGAGAACGCGTTTCAGAAGATGCGTAAAGTACAAAGACACAGGAAACTTTCACTATAAACAAGGAAGAGTACTGTATTGCTGTGCAATGTCAGTTCTTCTATACGGCAGTGAATGTTGGACAATATCATCGAAGTTTAAGGAAAAACTTGAAGTTGCGGAAATGTGGTTCTACAGAAGGATGCTGCAGATATCATGGACCAAGCATGTGAGCAATGATGAGGTGTTGGATAGAAAGGCAACGAAAAGGAGAAAGGAGGCGGGCTAAAATTGACCTGTTCATATTTTCTTGTGATTTCTTTTACCGTGAATTTTCCTGTTACTTTTTAAATGTAACTTTTATACTTTTAATTATACTGCTGCTATTATCTGAGTTACTAAATGCATTTCCACCTGAGCTAAGATGCATTTAATTTGCTGCTGGAAATCGAGAAAATTTCTCTAACGTTACAGCAATTAAATTAGTTTGGTTGGCGAGTTCGCCACAACAATGATCAGAAATCTTCTGCCTTTCTTTAAATCGAACATTTTCATGAACCTTGCTTCCAGTCTATTTGGCACGATTTACAGTGAGCTACATATTATTGCCAATATCCTAAACCACATATTTGAAAAAAATTAAGTAATTGAGAAATTTTCTGCCATTTCCTTTCTGATTTTGGTTTGATGATTCAGTTGTTGTTTGAAGCATGTACAAATAGAGAAAGGAGTTAGAGGTGAAGGAAGTTTGCTGTTTTACAGAGATAATATATCTAGATAAAATAGTACAGGGAATAGACAGTATATTTCCTTTTAAATTAAATGAGAGATTTGAAATTCTAAAACCTCTAGGTAGATAGAACGACAACATATAAAATTTTATAAAATATTATTTTTTATTGTGAAACTCAGGTTCTCAGAAGCTATATTTTCATTTGATATATTGGATGAAAGAAACAGGGGAATTTGGATTAAGATATGAAAATGAATTGTTTTTGAAAACCGAAAAGTGGAGGACAGATGCATGCGAGATCCTCAGATGCAGTAATTAAATTCCACTATATATATATATATATATATATATATATATATATATATATATATATATATATATATATATATAAATGAATAAAGCGAAGATAATAATCGCAAATTTCAAAACATTAATTTAAAACAGTGCTCAGTATAAAAATATGGCAAGGAATATTTTGTTAGTAATTAATACTTTTGAATATGCGCAAGCTACAAACGACTAAAAATGTAACAATGTCTCATCAGATGGATCATTATTAAATACCTGATGATACATTGTTCATTCAATGTCGAAACAAAATATACAATTTTGTAAACATTTTTAGCTCGCAAATGTTCTAAATAATAATAATAATAATACACACACACACACACACACACACACACACACACACACATATATATATATATATATATATATATATATATATATTCAGATATATATATTCAGAAAGACAGAAAACCACCAATGCGAACTCTTGTTTTCTAAGCGTTGGTCGACAATGTCCGGAATATAGCAGTGATAACATTCTTCTGAATTAGAGCATACCAAAATTCCTTTTCCCAAAAAAATATTGCTAAGCGAACTGAAACACATAAAACGAAAGATTGTCAACAAAATGTTTTCCCAACTACATCATTGACAAACAATTTAAATAATTTTTACATAGCAATAAAATACACAACAGTAATAAAATGAAACAACAAAACGTCAACATATTTTATTGCAACGTGAGGCGCAATGATTATAAGCAGAAATATTTTTCCATATTTTTGCTATAAACCTATATATTTTATATTACTTTACGGTAAATGAATGACCGTTAATCTCCTTGATACCAACAAAAATATCGTCACCAAATCTAAACAATCTATGGCCTGTATAGTGTAACTGTTTCATTACCCAGTCCAAGACTGTGCTTCTTGTCATAAACTAATATATATATATATATATATATATATGTGTGTGTGTGTGTGTGTGTGTGTGTGTGTGTGTGTCTGTGTGTGTGTGTGTCTGTGTGTGTGTGTGTGCTGTTCGTGAGCATTTGTCAGTTTTCTTGGGATGACGATGTCATTTTACTTTTAACAGAAAATTAGAAAAATATCACATTAACCCGTGTGTTAATGTAGTGTTTCAGTAACAAATTTGTCTGTTTCATGAATTTTTGGTAGAAAGACATTTGAAAAACATGTGTAAATTGTGGTGATCTTGCCACCTATCTGTCTATTTACTGTAAGTGATGCGAATTGTTTAAATCTACGTAAATGTGTATAAATACATAAAATATAAATTGATATTTTGGGTCAATTGTCGTTTGTAACAGCAATAAATATATACATTTTTACAATATATACTATAAAATAGTTTGTTCATTTTCTGTGCATTTGTCAGATTATTTGATATTCATTGTAGCGTTAGTTGGTGAAACGCACATTAATCGCTGCTCTAATATAATTTTTCAGTAAACAATATTTGTTTCCTTATTTAGTATTAAAGAACCATTCTGCAAAACCAGCAAATATCTATGTTTGGTTTAATTTTTGAATTGTTGTTATGCACTTTGTGGTTATCTTACTAAACGTCTGTGAATTTACTGTAACAGACGAGAATAATAAAAAATTATCTGTAAATGTGTGTAAAGATATACATCAATTATTGTTCACACCTGACCTTTCTTTCATCAATAGAAATTTTAAAATAATTCTCTCATTTAAAATTGTTAAAAAATTTATATGGGCAAATTTTATCAAATCTTCATGTCATCTATATGCAGCACAAGAATATTTGTCTAACTAGTAAAATAAATACAGTTAAGACCACCTAAATTTATACTACTGCTGAATCTTGATCCACAATCACACGCATAGCAAACCAACCAACAAAATTTAACTATCATATTCTGCGACCTATCTTGCAAATTCAGTGGTACGACCATATCCTCAAGCTGAAAATCCTGAACAGAACAAATTCAACATGATCCGAATGGATGATTTGAATGTCACTTTAATTGTTCAAGACAGAACTAGAGAAGAAAATACATTACTTAAATTCGCGTAATGCAAATGTGCAGAAACTCTGTCCTCACGGGGTCAATCTCTAGCCTCGCTATCTCTAACACTATTTTTGGCCGGTCAAAGTGGTGCAATTTATGCTCCCCGGCAGCAATCATCTTTCAAAACCAGTGGGTCAGGAAGTGTCCCAAGGTGAACTTAGAAAACGCCGAAAGGCTTCATTTCTTAAGCTAGAATTTAGTGTAACCTGTTAAATTTACATGCAAGCCTATATGGAAATGAATCAGTGCATGAGGACATATGCAGCATACTCACCTTCAATATTTGATGGAACGTTTGTGATATATATATATATATATATATATATATATATATATTACACTATGTATTTCATGCCGAACGAAATAGATTCCAAAATGTACTTGAATGTCAAATAAAGATGAAAACCTAAGATGTTTCAACAGTTCCTTTTACTTATACTTGAAAACTCTTGCCCGCACATACACACAATGTTTAAAAACACACATGCAGGCGTTTCGAATCTAAATATGACTCTCTTCAGGCGAATAAATTTCTGTTGTGCATATTGAGATCCGCCAAATTTACATTCAGAACACCTGTAGCGTCATAAAAATATTATGGATATTAAGCCTGCTACACTAACCATCAATAAAAGTTAAATCACTACTAACCAAAATATAAATAATACTACTAATAAAAATAGCAATATATCTACATGTTAAACAAATAGTATACGACTTCTCACATTTCTTCACCTATGTGTGTGTGTGTGTGTGTAGCGGGTTTGTCTTTTGGGGTATGATTTATCTACAAACACCACGAGAAAGCCACTAAAATAGCAGAGTTTATTGTATATATGAGGTAAACTAAGAGATCTTTACTGAAAAGAAATTACAAAAAATTGATTGTTTTTTAAACATTGATTACACTGTACAAAGCCCTGGAATAATTTGAGGTAGAGGACTACAGTTTACGATGTATGGTTTCATATAGATATGTTGGAAACAATAACGTTTAAACCTAAAGGTGAACAGATCAAAATTGTCGTGAGTGATAAACATTCAATTGAGTGTTGGTCCCACAGATCAGCGGTTCGTGTAAATTCTAATGGAATACGCATGTTATAGCGAGGGTTTGCATGGCATGGTAAAGTTTAGCCGTTAAAATAACTAGTGGATCTCATGAATGTAGTTTGTTTACACACTTTGCATGGAACAGTGAGTCTCACGAATTTTCCTCTGTAAGAAAGGTGGTGTAGGGTGGAAAATAATATATCGCGCACAAAGTCGGGAAGACCCTTTTCGACTGTCGATGCAAGAAACTTAAAACTACGCAGTCCCATATGTATATATACCAGCAGTACATCATTTTCGTGTCTGATGTGTGTCTTGTAAATATAGAGGAGACCAGGAAGACTCAGGTATTTTCTGTAGCCGTACAGGAAAACACCTATTTTCTATCCAGTTTAACAATAGATTGTAATTGCATATTCCATTATCTATGAATCCGAGGATGAGTTCAAACTGTTATGTAGAAAGAAGTGTCAACACCGACACATGTGTTTGAACGCTGATTGCTAGATAAGAAATAAACTACAAGAATGGATTATTCTATTAGAGATTACGTGTTCAAGATAATAACATATATTATGCACCAGACAGAAGTGTCCATCGATAATCCGTGAATCAACTTTCTGAGTGATTTGATTGTTCAATTTGTTGAACTCTCTGTCTTCGGGTGAAAGAGCAGACGAATTTTTGTCCGAGCTTAAACGATTGGTGTAGCCACTTAATTGGCCTTGTGCTGCATCTACTCGGGTATTCACCCATGTCGAGAGTTGTTTGATATCTCAACCGAGGATCAACCGTATAACTAATAGCAGATGAATTTTTTTTGATCGTATCACCCCGAGCAAGGCGGTAACGCCACTGATGTGCAGGGGGCTAAGTAATAGGGAAAAGATTTGAAAAGAGAAAGCCGGAAACCACATCCTAAACAGGGAACAAGGGATGAGCCTCTTAACCTGTTCAATAGACGTGGATGGAGTGTGAATCGGGCGATAGATAGATCTATCTACTCCAATTGAAAAAAAAAATTCAAGACAAATATTATTGGCGTGTTAAATAGACGTGGGTAGAGTGTGAACGTGGGTGGAGTGTGAACCGGGCGATAGATATATCTATCTACTCCAATTGAAAAAAATAATTCAAGCCAAATATTATAGTTCAATGTTCATAGTGTAATATTACGATTTATTTCTTGACGAGATTAATCGTGTGGACGCCCAAGAAAGAATATCACCTCGTAGTAATAACTATTACTATAATCCCCGAGTAACTGAATTATTCTACCCATACCCAAGACAAAAAAACCGTGTGATACCACAACACATCAGTAACCTTTTAGGTCGCTACAATAACCAACGAGGTTTAAAAAAGTCCCATTTGGCGTTCAAGGCTTGGAAATTTACGCAGTTTTATCCATTAATCGTGATTGGTGATATTTCATGGTTTCATCGGTGATGATTAATTGATCCTAGTTTGGTTTTCGAGGCCTTGAACGTGGTCAGCCTTTTTCTACCCAACCAAGCTGATAGAGCTATATTAGAGAATAGATCAGCTGCTTATCCGTGAGAATCGAGATCTTTGGAGATCCACCTATATGCGGTTATCACCAGTAAAGTTATTCATCAATAGTCGGAGTATAATTATAAGTTGATCATTTAGTAGAAAAGGGGATAGACCGAGAACCGAATTCAGGGGACGCATGCATTGTTGGTAGCTCCTCGGCAGACTGGCCGTTATCATAAAACATAGAAATATATACCCTTGGAAGAAATTTACAAATGAGATGCTTGTGCAATAGTCTTTTATTTCACTCTTTGCCAAAAATATTTTAAATGAGAGTAGCGATCGTCAATGAGGTGCATTTGTTGACTAGTCACTTACAGTTTCTGTAATAGCCGAAATATCAGTGGTCGATCGGCTTGATCTAAACTCCTACTGTTTAATGGTCAATAGGTTATTCCGATTTAGGTTATCAACACTCTTTTTATTGATAATAGCTATAAAATGTTTGCTGATGACACTGATGAGGCCGATGAGTCTATATTAAGATGGATTGAGGTCTCATCCGGATTGAGGTTGCATTTTCTATCCTATAACTGACAGGAAATGAAGAAAAATATTTCCACTGCGAGAAGATCTTAATAGAATAGAATATATGGCTATATTTAGAAATTAAATCAGTAAATAGATGAACCAATGACAGATCATAACTCAATGCTTCTATTTCCTGGTTGGTAGCGAAAAAGTCTAAGCTAAAATAGTCCTTTCCATGATTAGAATAGTGGATTTTTGTTCAGGTTGTATTGGGAAGAGTATCTTTTTAGTATGAATTCTCGATATAGGCAGGTTGACACAAATTTCAATTTTTTAGAAACCATGGTTTTCAACACAAACAAGAGTAGCAACTAAACATAATGTTTATCGTATTAGTTAAAATAATCATATTAATCACGTTAAAATTGTATAAAACTAGGTCACAGTGTAATCATATATCAGTTAATCATAGGCTGTGGTACATTTACTTCAGAAGTTCGTACAAGGTGTGCTGCACCTCAGGGGTGACGTGCGTCTCATAAAATGAGCGCAGCTCATGGATGCAGTGCACCACATTTGTACGACGCTCCTCATATTTGCGGGGCACCAGGCCTCATGGGTGCGTTGCACCTCATAGTTGACCCGCGCCTTATACGTGCGCGGCGACTCATGAGTGAGGTGCACCTCGTAAGTTCGATATGACTTATGGTTGCGGTGCCGGTAATGTGTGCGGTACGCCTTGTAGTTTTACTGCGCTCCATATGTGTGATGAGCCTCATGGTTGCGGTGCGCCTCATATGTTCGATGCAACTCATAATATGATCGGGCTCAGGTGTGCGGTGCGCTGCGCATGGTGTTTGATTTGCGCTTCGCTAGATGGATACGCTGTGTTATACAATACGTGCACGGCACCAGATAGTTGCCATGTGACCCATAGGTGCGCTGCGCCTCAAAGTTGCTCTGCTCCTCATAGTTGCGCAGGGATTCAAGTGTGCGGCAAGCGGTGCGTCATGAATGCGGTACGCGTCAATGATTCGGTGAAAGATATAGTTGGTGAATCGGAATGCTTGAAATATTTAGAAATAGTTTTAAAATATTAATAGCCTAAAAAAATATGATTTGAAAATTTAAAATATAATTTTTAATTACTTGTATTTATATGGATGAGATCCAGTATAATTATAAAACGATATTATCATTGTAGTATTTTTTAATTATCTCTGCTCTTAAGAATATTGTCAAGTCAACCATCCGTTCATGCATGGAGTACTGCTGCCATTTATGGTCAGGCGCCCCTGCTGTTCTCCTCAGTGTTCTTGACAGGCTCCAAGGAAGAGTCTGTAATGTGATAGGTACCTGTCTTGGCGGCTCGACTGCAGTCACTTCCCCATCGTCGAAATGTGGCCTCTCTTTGTCTGTTCTATAGCTACTTTCATGGCTTCTGCTCGGACGAACTTAAGTCACTGGTGCCTCCTCAACAGGTGTTTACTCGTGCAACCAGATTGGCAACTGGTTCCCACCCATTCACAGATAGGTTAGCCAAATGCAGACGACAATTCTACTCCTGCAGCTTCTTCTCTCGCACATCCCGCCTGTGGAACTCACTCCCATCTTCTTGCTTTCCTGACGGCTACAACCTCCAGAAATTTAAATGCAATGTCAATACTCATCTATTAACCACTGGGCTCTAGCTCTCTCCCCATCCCCGTATATTCTTCCCTTCCTCTACACCTATGTATCTGTCATCGCACCTGCATTCTCAGCTTTCTATTGCTCCTTTCTAACTAGTCTGTACTCCTCAGTCTTTTCTAATTAATATTTTTACAATTATGTAGCCCCCAGCTTATCAGTGGCATTTCTTCCTTTGCTCGGGGTGTAATGATTAAAAAAAAACTTGTAGAAATTAATTTAAATGTCTACATTAGTTTCATTGCTTCAATAAAGACATTTTTAAAAACACTTGGTTTATAGAATGTAATCGATTTCTATTTTTTCCTCAGATCAGGTCATTAGCAGTGGTTTGCAGTAATATGAAACTATTTCCGGAGTTTATGAAGAAATTTGCTAAACAATATTACATCATTAGTGATTTCATCAGTTTTTATCACACCCAGACATTATTGTTTTGATTGTAGATTATTTGGCTTACGGCCGTTGGGTGCGATGAACGTTACTCTAAGAATGCATACAAAAATTGTAACACTGCAACAACACAATGTTAAGCCCTACAGTAAGATTGCAGTTTCAACTATGAATCTTGTAATGAAGTTTAAACAAACAGGTTCGATTACTCCAAAACTTAAAGGAAAATTGTAATTTTTATCGCATAAAACGTCGATTTAATCTTTTTATATAATCTATCTTTCTTCTTCTTCTTCTTCTTCTTCTTCTTCTTCTTCTTCTTCTTCTTTTGCCATGTTCCTTCAGGGTGTAGGCGATCATGGCCTTCTACGTATCTCCATTTCTGGTAGTTCTTAGCATGATATCTCCTGTTATGCCACCCGAACCCAATTTTGCCATCCACATGCACAGCCCTGTCGAATATGTTATCGGCCTTTTTCCCCAGTCACTATTTCCATCTATAATGATTAATATACAATCTCATGTAATTGAAATCTAGTTCTTTAAAAGTTTGTTTATCATTTACAAATACTGTTCATATTTTACAAAGCTCGACGGCTACTCAAAGTAGCGGATACCATTATGAATGAAAGATAACCGTTGTTCCTAGACTTGAACCGATTCTGTAGTGATCGGAGAAACATCGCCTTGGAAGATAATTCCATAGAGCAGTGGTTGGCGGGAATAATCTTTTAGAGTGGAACATAATTCTTATCACTGGAATACGAAAAGAAATTTGCCTGGTTTATTTTTATGTAAGTGTAAAATAGCAAACGCTAAGCTTATATGGTAATTTAACTCTCAAACCTACGTCACTATTATTCTCTTATATTGTAAATGGCAATGTCAACTCATTAAAAATGTCATTGACGATAAAGATATCTCTTAAAGGATTCATGTTTTAATAAAAGCAAAACAGAAGTAAATAACTATAGTGGCACTATATGACATACAGTCAATCAGTCAATTGCCATACGTAATACACGCTGAGATGATCATATTTTAAATGTGATATAACTTAATTGACAAAAGATTTTTTCTGTAGTAGTTCGTCATTAATTTCTGCGGTAGACTGGTTACCAATAAAGGCTAAAGAACCCAATCTGTCCAGCTAGTTATCCCATACCTGGCAGGAGATGAAACGGATTAAAAGATTATGTACTTGAAAACACCTCATATATTCAGAAAAAAACATTACCTCAGATATCACTAAATTATTGTAATTAAAATAAATTATTAATAAATAAATGCAAAGAGTTGAAGATAATTTAAAAACCAATAACAGAAAATAAATCATAATATCAGGTGAACTCTTTAATTAAAACATATTTTCAAACGCATTTTTTTAGTCTCTTGTAATGACGATAAAATATTAAGTTGTCAGGGACGTTCTTGATGTTTAGTCGCTCAAGTTTCAACACGTTAAAGCAAGACAAATTTATCAACAGTTATAATATGCTTATATTTCTGATTACAGTGTTAACTTACCTGTCGTATTCAGCAGAAAGTTCTTCTTCGGATTTTAATTTATTCAGTTCCTTGCAAAATATTATGAATCATTGATTCTTTGGATGATATAAAAATCATCTAATTAGTTTTCTTTTACTAGAAGCTGGCAAAATTCTGGGAAGACGGAATCTATTTAGGGTTCGACCTACGAATCTTATGTAAAACTTCTAGCATTTTTCTATAAAAATGCCAACAATCAATTTAGTAACAATATAAATTTACTTAAAAGCTTTCGAGAAAATGTATGGCATTAAATGACACATAAAGAAATATTATGCTTTTAAAACAGCAAATCAATCGATTAATCAACCAATACATGTTTTTAAAGTACATATATTCTGTTTCGTTTATTCTTAAAGTTTTTTTTTCATTTTCAGTCGACGTTTAGAATAAATAAAACTTTTGGACGCACCTCGAATTTCAGCAAGGAGAAATAATTCATACAATTTTGAATATCAGATAATAAATAAGAATTCTACTAAAATAAGAAAAAATGTTAAAAAATGTTTAAAATGTAGCATTATATGTTTAAGTTTGTTTGTGGGGAACCTGTACTTAATGTACTTAAAAATATTTTCCTTAATATTTAGGCCTTATATGCAATAAAGATACTTTCGTCTGTCTTTCACTATCTGATTTAATTTTGCATTTAATTCTGTAAAGTGCAGACAAACTTCATTCGCAGATGTATCATGCGGAAAATTGTAATTAAATATTTAATCCTTTACCAAGTTTTTTAATGATTTCACACAAATCAAGGCGGGACCGCCACTAGTGTTCAGAGGATAAAACTGGGTTCAGGAATTGTTAAAATAAGGTTAAAATATTAATGGGGTTCGAGAAGATAGATGACAGCTAAAACTGCATTGAAGTTTTGAGAGATTATAGCTATCATGGAAACAATTAAATAGAGTTCAGTTCCACAGGCGGGAATTGATAGAAAAGAAACTATTAGTGGAGAAGTGGAGGCTACCTTTAACTATTTAAACAATAAAAGGCTGGAACCTAGATGACACTCTAGCAACGTCTATAAATTCCCTTGTAAGTAGCACCGTAAAGGTTGTTATGAAAATATTTGTAGAAAACTCAAAGAGAAGCCTGGTCCTGTCGGTGAGAATGTAACTGAAATCGACATGCCAAGGTAGGATCTATTAAATTGCCGACACTTCTTTGGATTTTGTTGAGAACCCGACTAGATATGAAAAGAGTAAACATAATATGGAAATTTATGCTATTTTCATTATTATTCCACCCCAACCAAGGCGATTATTCCCCTAGGAATTACGGGGATTGAAAGAGAATGAGCTAAATTTAGTTGGAAAGAATAAGAAAAAATTCAATAGAAAAGTTAATGGTTCAGGAAGAAGGAACATGGCTATTGACGGGGAATTTAAATGTTGAAGATTGTATGTGGTAGGGTAGAAAGAAATCGGTAGGGCACTTTATAGGTGATAAGTACGAGAAAAAATAAAATACAAAACGAAGGGTTTGTTGCGTCAAGCAATTTCAAGACTAAAATTGCCAGTCTAGTAGCAGGCTTAAATTAATCTAGTCGTAACAATTCACGATATAAACAGGCTAAATATAGCAGCAGTATTCAACAAACAGAAGATTAGTATATTTATAAATGTGCATCATTGATTCTGATGAGAACATCTGGCATAGCAAAGTAAACTAACATTCTCAGTAGTAGATGCAGCAATTGATACAATACTATCGTTCACTTTTCTGTCAGTGGTACAAGTGACTTAGACTATTGCTCAGCAGGAGCTTAACATCAATTTGGCTATCGGTAGGCTGAGTGGTTTTTCTGTGGTGATTAAATGAATGCAGATTTCATTTGGTGTCGTTGAAATTTTTAATCCATTTTTCTCGCAGTCAATTACTGAATGAAGGTCCTTTACAAGAGAAGTTTCCAGCTTAATTTTATCGGGTCTGTCGAGAGTCGGAAAAATTGTTGTGTCAACTGAACAAGTGTCTTTTAATTTTTATGAAACAATCAGCAGATATAGGGAAAAGCTTTTCTTTTAATGAATTTTGTGTCCATTTTCAAATATGCAACGATAAAAATACATGTGTTACGCTGCTTTATATTTTAGTATTTTATTCCATAATAGGTTTCGCTATTAAGCTAACTTCATTATACATTTATTAAATAACAATAGACTTACATCCTATTTCATACCCATGAGTAAATTTAAGAAAAGAACGGTAATGAATAACTCAAATTTTAAAGACGGTTAGTATAATATGCACCTGATGTTTGCTAAAATGCATGAAATTCCGAATCTTGTCTCAAACATCACATAATATGTATATATTTAGCACTAAATAGATTATACCTCCCACGCACACCCGGATACACAACACAAACCTACAGAATAACATGATACAAGAGTCGGATTGTGTGCATGAGCATGCGTGCACACACGCAAATATGTATACATACTGGCGGCAACAAACGCACTGGCACACAAACGAAAATCTACACGACATAAGATTATGTTAATGTGTGTGCATGTATATATACGTATCTTTGTGTCCGTGTAGATAACAGGAAAAAACAAAAGTAAGAACAAAACCTTATTTGACCCATCATAAATTATTTTAAAGAAGAAGATTTACACACAAGAAATTGGTGAACAATTCTTCTTCTTCACGTGACGTGTTCCTTCACGACATAGGCACTCATGGACTTCCACTTGAAACGAAATGTTTCCATCAAATTTGTCATATTATTATGAAGAATAAAAATCAACGTATTTTTTAATTATTTAAAAAATAGTTTCATCCCGTCTAACAGGTTCGAAATTTGCGTAAAATCTTTTGATTTTAGTTAACGTGCAACTCAATAGTTACAAAAATTTTCAATGCGAAACTTATAGTTCATAACTCAGTTTTTTCAGGTGACAAATACATTAATTTTAAAATTCTTGCAAAAACCAAAGAAACTTTTAGGACTTATTGACAAATGAAAAAAATGTTCTTGAAATTATTACTTTAAAAACATCTTTGTAAAATATTTTTTACGTCTGCTAACCTCCTCAACGTAGATTCAAGATATTTTAAGAATCTTAAGTAATTACAGTTTTTTGATATAAAATGTTTTATTAGTTAAACACGGGACACATTAGGATATGTAAATTATTTATTATTTTTTTAAACATTTTGCCTATATTTTCAAAATCTCCTCCGAATTGTAAAAAAAGACAATATAATTATGACATTAATTAACTTGATAAACTTTTAATTGCCTTAATAAATAATAACTATAATAATAAATTAAAGACATTGATTTCCGAAAAAAAAAACTTCGATTATTAAAGACATTTTTAAAAAAGTATTATCATTTTTTTGTTCATGATATATTTAAAAATATTTCAAAGATTTATTGGGGTTACTATAAAAAACTATTAAGCAAACATTATATTTTCTAATTGAAAATGAAATTTTTCAAAAAATCGTCGGAACTTCCTATTTTTAAATTAATTTTTGATATTTTTTATGTGTATGAAATTTTTATTATTATTTTTATGTGTAAATTAAAAGGTCTTGCACTTCAAGGTTTCTTCCAGTTACGGAAAATAAAATGTACAATTATCTCAATTGTGATCAGCATACACATCTTGGCATCTGTCAAATCTCTCAACACATACGCTGGAAGGTCAGAAAATATAACTCTGTGATGAAGCAATAGTTTCATTTTAAATTGCATTCTGTTAAAAGACTTGTATGAATCTAATTAATTTAACATTAAATTTGCTAATTATCTAAAAAAAATAAAAAAAAATAATGTTTCACAGATATGTATTTTAATATTACATTTTTTTAAAAATCCGGGAATTAACTTTGTTTACAAATGTATAGATCGCTTAAAAACAGTCGAAAAATTGAAAGGTTAAAATATTGAAAAAATTTAATCTCCAATTAATATTGATTCTGTTTGAAATACACCACGGCATTTTGCTTACTGAAATAGAAATTTACTCATTTAAATTTAAATAAAATTATAAAATAAAATCTTCAAGAATATTTTGTTTTTTAAAAAATTCAATTTAAAATTTAGATATTGAAAATAATTGGAGGGAACAACGCTACATATATTCCGTTACAAGTAATATAATATCCTCCCTTAATAATGGCCGATTGTTCTCGGAAGCACAAAACATTTGAACAATATTTTTTTATAATTTCCTCTTTGAAAAGAAAGCAATCATAAGAGAACATGATATATAATTCATAACATATCGATAATAAGTTTTCTGTCAAATTCAATAAAACCTGCTTAAAAAAGAGCTTGGCGTCGAAACACAAACACGTATAGATATATGCATATATTAAATACACAAAAATATTCAACGTATATACCACAACACAGTGCTTAATGCATTATGAAATAATTAGGTGCTGTAAACAAAGGATAATATATATATTCCTTGATATATTTTAATAGCTTTGTTATATTATATCGAGTACTGTTTTATTAGCACCAACACAATTTTCAAATATGTGCGTGCAATTGTGTGTATATATATATATATATATATATATATATATATATAGAACATAAATTGGATGCTTTTATAAAACCATACTACCAATGGTTTTATATAAGCATCCACCTTAAGTTCTTTAATACAATACCCTGTTAAATCTTAACATTGGGTTCGCAGTGGATTTAATCTCCTGTAGACTTTCCCTATGATGAAAGGGAATGATGACGATTTCTCATTCATTTGAGTTCATTAGAGGGTATCATAAACTTAAGGTCACATTGAGGATAGGTATAGTTTCATTAGGACATTTTTGAATTCTCTGTCAAATTTCTTTCTATTATTCTATTTTCACTCCAAGCAAAGGGGGTTGCATAAGTGTAAAAACCGATGAACATCTACTCCAGTTCAAAATTAGAGGGAAGAGTATGAACCTGACCATATTATGGTCCATCCGCACCAATTTAAAAACAAAAAGTAAACAAAAATAATTGACTAGGATTGTAATTCAGGAGATCCTTTGAAAGTCACTGTAAGAGAATTTTAATTCTTAAGAAACTCAAAAGAAAATAAAAAAATAAATCAACATTTGAAGCCTTTACAGCTAAAAGAAGTAATTGAAATACTGACACAATTATATTTTAAAATTTATCCAACACTTTATGCAAGGACAAAATATTAAAATTAAACGTTCAGAAAGAGACAATCAAGTTTACTAGAGACGAAATCTACTACCATCAGAATATTAACCATGTTGAGTGAAACATTAAATTCATCAAGGGGAATTCCATTTCAATTTTGATCAGTTGTTATTATCTCTGTCGTTGGTAGCTTGATTGAAAATAACACAATATATCCAAAATATACGAGATAAACTATATGTAGTTATACCAGATATAGGTTTCAAGTGAAAATTAATTTATTTGTTAAGTAAACACGGCCATAATATTTTTAATTGTTTTACCCCCAGCAAGGCGGTGCCTACACGATTGTTTTTTGGGGGTCTACATGAGAGAAGAGTGAAAGTTTAAACAGGAAAAAACGCGAAGAGAAATACAAACCGTTCAAAGCAAAGAGTCAGAAAAGTAAAATAATACCAATGTGAAGACAGCTGCCTGTGTAGAATGAGAACAGCGAAAAAGAAAAAGATACACAGAGTGCTGGGGAAAGAACGAGAGAAGCAATGAAATCAAATAGATAAGAGATGACAAATGACATTGCATTTAAGTTCTGAGAGATTGTAGACGTCAGGGAACATGTGTACGGAACTGAATTCCACATGCAGGAAGAGCGAGTAAAGAAGCTGTGGATTAGAAGTGGCGGCTGCATTTGGTTGATTTAATTTTAAAAGTGTAGGACCAATTTCCAATGTAGTTGGTTGAGTAAATTCTTGAGCTAATCTCCTCGGAGCAGAAGACGTGAAAATATTTGTAGAAGAGATAGAGAAAAGCCACATCCCGTCGTTCAGAAAGTCTTTAGTCTTTAGTCTTCCCATCGAAGAATGTGCATCCGAGGTCTCCTCCTGGGTTAAGGCTGGCATTGATGCCTTCATCCCTGCGAGGAAATTCCAGCTTAAATCTCATTCGTCCCCATGGTTCTCACCCGCTTGTTCGGCTGCCATTGCCCACCGGAATCATTTCTTCCGACTTTATCGTAACTATGCGTCGGAACAAAACAGGCGCCTTTTCACTTCAGCTCGTAATAAGTGTAAAAGGGTACTTAACGAAGCTAAGATGTTGTTTGCTGCCAGAATGAAGCAACGCATAGCATGCTCTAAATTCGGCTCTAAAGACTACTGGCGACTCTGTAAAAGAGTACTTAACAAGAGCAAGTCCACAATACCCCCGCTAATCAACAAATTTGAGGTCCTCACCTCCCCAGCAGATAAGGCTGAATGTTTTGCCCGCAGATTCTCGAACAATTCGAGTCTGGACTCGTCTGGAGTTTTTACACCCGACTTCTCACCTAGAACCGAGGCACAACTGAATGATGTCCACATTACACCTTCGCTTGTCTCTAAGATAATCTTAAAACTTGACCCTCACAAAGCGAGCGGTGGTGACGGAATCCCAACCATAGTCTTAAAGAAATGTGCCCCTGAACTCTCATCTATCCTTTCTAAACTCTACAACCTCTGCCTATCTGCTTCCTGCTTTCCTGCCTGTTGGAAATCTTCCTCTATAGTTCCTATATTTAAAAACACTGGAGAACCCTCTGACCCTGCAAATTACCGCCCTATCAGCCTTCTTCCGATCTTTGGCAAAGTGTTCGAAGCCATTATCAACGCCGAGGTGGTTCAGCATCTCACAGCACACAGGCTCCTCTCGGACAAGCAATATGGTTTCCGCTTCACCAGGTCTACTGCTGATATGCTAACGACCATCACCGAGTACATATACCAGGCACTCGACAGCAATGGCGAAGCTCGAACCGTTGCATTGGATATATCTAAGGCGTTCGACAGAGTTTGGCATGCTGGCCTTCTATGTAAACTGCGGAGCTATGGTATAACTGGACATTTGTTTCAACTAATCCAGTCATTCCTCTCTAACCGCACAATGAAAGTGGTATTAAACGGACATGCCTCTCAGAACTACCATACAAACGCAGGTGTCCCCCAAGGCTCCATCTTAGGTCCTACACTCTTCCTGATATATATTAATGATCTCCCTGATTCCATAAGAACCCAAATAGGTTTGTACGCCGATGACACCACAGTTTACTCTCGCCTCCAACAAAAATCTGGTGTAGGCGTCAAAGCTAAACTTGCAGCCGAGATTGAAAAAGACCTCCAATCCATATTGGACTGGGGTAAGAAATGGCTAGTAAATTTTAATGCTTCTAAAACGAAGCTACTGTCAATTAACCATCATCGACAATCTCACCTACCTCCCATTAGCATGGACCAGGCTTGCCTCCCAGAGAGTAAAACACTACGCCTCCTTGGTCTCACACTTTCAGCGGACCTCAAATGGAATGACTATATCGAATCCATTGCTAAATCCGCTGCTATGAAAGTCGGTTCTCTGTGTAGGGCCCGGAAGTTTTTTCCGTCTAAATCTATCCTGCACATTTATAAATCTACCATCCGCCCGTGCATTGAATACTGCTGCCATATCTGGTCGGGTGCCCCTGCTGTTCTCCTCGGGCTTCTCGATAAGGTTCAGAGGAGGGTCTGTAGTGTGATAGATACCGACTTGGCAGACCGCCTGCAGTCTCTCTCCCACCGGCGAGACGTGGCTTCGCTGTGTCTCTTCTATAAATACTTTCACGGCTTCTGCTCCGATGAACTTAGATCACTGGTGCCCCCTAAATACGAATTTGCACGAGATACTAGATTAGCAACTAGATCCCACCCTTTTACAGTGAAATCGATAAAATGCAGCCGTAACTTCTACTCCAACAGTTTCTTTCCTCGCACTTCCCGACTGTGGAATTCTCTTCCAAACGATTGCTTCCCCGACGGCTACAATCTCCAGGAGTTTAAATGTAAGGTCAATAGACACCTCCTAACACACTAACCTGCTCCCATTCTATCAAACACTCTTCCCATCTGCCCGACACTCATCCTCGCTATCCTTACTCATCTATCACCTTTCTCCTGACATTCCCTATGTCTATCCACTCCTTCTCTTTACCTTCCCCTATGTAGCCCCATGCGCAACAGTGGCAGTGGAATGCCTTGCTTGGGGTGAGATGATTAAAAAAAAAAAAAAAAAAAAAAAAAAAAAGGTGCTGGAGTCGAGCTGCCAGGTCGCGACCGATCACATTAAAAACTTTTCTCTTGAGCCTGCCGAAAACTGAGATAAATTGCGGGGTCACCTGACAAACTTTACAGCAGTTTATATATATATATATATATAATAACTACATAGACTCTGTAAGTATGTCGGTCGTAAATTTATACTAAAATAAACCTCCGAAAAAACCATTAACAAACAGAACCTAAATCCGTTACAATCCGGTGTACTAAGACGTCGGATAAATGGGGAGAAAAAAAAGAAACCCGCGGAACAAAAACAAAACATTCAATACTCCGCAGTAAAGAAAAAATCCCAAAACGGAACCAAACACAAGAAAAAGTGCTCAATACAAAGTACGAAAGAAAAGATACAATAGTAGAGCAAAAACACACAAAAATCTAGAGTGAGCCAAAACCTACCGCGGTTTCACACTACGGATCGTCAGGGCAAAGTTTCATATATAGTTTATATATAGTTTCATGAAAAATGACAAAAAAGTATTATCATTAAGTTCTTTATGTAACATTTCATGCATTCTGAAGTTGCTTTTTCAGAATTAAAAATAGCAAAAAAAAAAAAAACGTTTGAAAACTTATATACAAAAATTATTGAAGATACGTTCCTGACATTTTTACTGATACCTACATAAAAGAAAGATTGTTGCACAGTGACACTGGATATATATATAATTGAGAGATTAGCATGGAATTCCTTAGCGTAAAAATCCTGTCTGACTTATTTTTGATCACTTTCGAACAAATCCCGTTGAAAAACGAGTTCCTATTTTTCATCCACATTTTTTTAATAACCCGGGATACTAGTCTTGTTTGATTTTATGTAAGTTAGAAACCCTAGTAATGACATTTAGGGTCTTTTTGACAGACCAGGCAATATTTCTCTGTTATCATTTCTTCAGAAAATTCTGTGTAGTTCCACACAATGATTCCAAACTACATGCAAGAATAAATTTAATTACAAAACCATCACTATACGTTTCGAAAACGTTGAAAGCATCAGAAATATTTACTACGTATACACACATAATATCTATATAAACATATTTTAGCACATGTGTGAATTTCCTTATATATATATATATATATATATATATATATATATATATTGACCTGTCTATTTTAAGAGAGACACTAATGAAACATTGTTTCATAATCCAATATTTAATCATTATATTGTTTTATTCATCAACATTACTCTCTTTACCACCGGAAGAAATATTTTTACATCATTGACGAGTATATCTTGGTGCTTAGCTAGAACGAAAAGAATGCTATTAAAATGCTAATCATTTTCTTATATTTAATGAAATCAACAGAACTTCATGTTTGCCTTTCATGAGTGTTATAAATTTTACGATAAAATCCATGTTCCAATCAAAGCAATTAATAAGAGACGATTTTAATTAAAACGTCACTGTTCAAATCTGAAAAAAAATCAATTTGATTTTGTTTCTTGAATTTTTGCTCCTGATCCTCCAGGTTCATCTGTTATTTTCCGGTTAAAATTTTTCATTCACACCATTCTCTAATTTCTGTGTCACAGCGACCTAACTTAGATCATGCGCGTGTAAATTTGAAGAAAACAAAACAATGTCAAACCCGCTTATTTATATAATTAAGCCGGTGCACATCTGCATTAAAATCATCCGTTCTGGCATATAAGAATTATTAAAACAAAACTAGCACAACCTTTAAACACACAAAATTGGCATTTTATATTTAAAAAAATAATTCCTCTTCAAAATCCAGAAAAACGTTTTTAGTAACAAGTAATTTCCCTGATAAACCATTGATTTTACTTAACTGTTTAATCTTTTTCTTCACACTGCAATAGCCTGGTATTGGACTAAAAATCATTTGTGTCAAGTGACTAGTACTAACCAACGTCTATAACCACTGGGCCACGTTGTCCTGTATTATATATATTTTTTTAATATATAAGCTTAGGTTTCTTATTGGTAATAAAACGTCAGTAATAGATATATGTTAGTTTTTAGGTTTTGCATAAAAATTAATATGGTCCACTCTTAAAAAACAAATGACTGATCGATTAATTTAAAATTAGCAAAATACTTTTAATTACTATTATTATTACATAAAAAGTGACAAATAAAGTTTTAAAAACGGAAATTTCCATTAATTTTTTTCACGGATAATTTGCATGGATAAGTATAGATTTTGCTCGTGTATTTAACTTAACATTATCGTAGTACATTCTACCTCAGAAACGAAATGATATTACTGACTGACAATTATATTTGTCTTGAACAAACATTTTGGTATTGGCTTTAATGTTCATTTCACACACACACACACACACACACACACACACACACATATATATATATATATATATATATATATATATATATATATATATATATACATATATATTTCAGAGATGAGATAGTATTTACAGTATTTACAATATTCGGACTCTTCTCCACATCATTATTGCCAGTTCTAGTACATTTATGCTGTTGTAGGCTCCGGCCTACATCAGGTGCTAGGAACTTCGAACCGTACACTTTATTACAATCACTGGGTTATATCATCCTCATTCCTTGCGTAAAGCTTCGGTACTAACCCGATACACCAAAAATATGTAGACAAACAGAATGTTCCTACCTGGATCTGGCACGAATTACAATTTACATGAAGTGGTGGACTTCCCCACTCGCTTCCCAAGCACTCCCTCGGGTCATTCTTCACTGCTAGATATATGTTTCACCTCTGCGCCTGACGCCTGTCAAGTCTCGCAGCTTTGCCCTCTCGGCAACTCCGACCACGCTGTAGTCTCCCTCAGTATTTCTTTCCAATCTCACTCCCCCCAGGAGCCCCCTACTTATAGAACCTCCTACTACCTCTACCAAAAAGCTGACTGGGATGCCTTTCGCGATTTCCTCTGCGACGTCCCTTGTATTCTTGCTTTCCTGACGGCTACAACCTACAGAAATTTAAATGCATAGCCAATACTCATCTACTAACCACTGGCCTCTAGCTCTCTCCCCTGTATAACCTTCCCTTTCTTTCCACCTATGTATCTGTCATCGCACCTGCTTTCTCAGCTTTCTATTGTTCCTTTCTAACTAGTCTGTACTCCTCACTCTTTTCTAATTAATCTTTTTACATTTATGTAACCCCCTGCACATCAGTGGCGTTTCCGCCTTGCTCGGGGTGAAATGATTAAAAAAAAAATTCTACACCAATGCAGGAACTACGACTCATCACACTAGGATTGCCAACGAGAATTGCTGTCAATTCAAGGAGAGCCCCTCTGGTCGCGGAAAAAGCGGGACACTCCCTGGTCCGAGAACTTATCTAGTACAATTGATGGATGAAACGGAATTTACATACCGATATCGCCCAGAGGCTACAAATATTCCTCAGCAGGATCACTGATAAAGAATACCGAAATAGCATCCGGCTCGAATTGAACAAAATTTCCGAAACGTACGAAAACTAAATAGGTTAAAAGGTCTGAAGTGGACACATATGGTCTATCCCCCATCTGTTAAGCCGGTTTTCGATATCAGTCAACGTCAGTTGGGTCTTTCTGAGTAGACAGTGCTGAACAAATATCTCAACTTCACAACAACCATCAGGCGGATACCATATAAGACACCACTGTCCGCATATTGGAATTAGCCTTGAACATCTCTCAGGATCAGGCGGATGAGGTAAGTTGGAAAGTGAGACAGACACTGAAGAAAGCCAAGCCACCCAAACCAAATATCACGAAATACGAGGGGTATGCAATCAGGACCCTCCAGAAGAAAGGGAACATCGTCAATCTACCAGAAGATGTAGGCAATGAAACTGTAGTAACGGACAGAACTGAATACACCAAGAAACTGGAATACCTCATAAGAAGTGATAGCTTTAACATTTTAAAGAAAAACATCACGTTCAAAACAGAGTGACAGCTGTCGCAGATGTTAACCAAGCACAAGTATCCCTTCTAGCCTAGGACATGCAAGCTGTTGTCTCAACGTTACAGGAAGCTCTCTCACAATTATCGTCTGTCTAAGATTCATAAAGACGGTATTCTTCTCAGGCCAATTGTTAGCAGCCTCGGCCTGGGGTGTCACCCTCAGAGTCGCTTCCTTGTAGATATAATTGACCCAATGATAGGAAAGTCACCATCATCTGTTTGAAACTCTGCTCACTTCGTGGAAATTATCAAGGATGTTTCCATCCAATGCAACCAGATGGTAAGTCTGGATGTGGTAAGTCTGTTCACCAAGGTACCCACGATGGAGGCACTATCGCTGGTCATGGATAGGCTTGCTTCGGACTCATCCCTAAAGAGAACGTACCAGTGCTCCACGAGACAACCTGAAAGAGATGCTGACTTTCTTCACACAACCAACACATTCGGATTGGGATCAGACATACTTCGGCAAAATGAAGGCTTTCTAATTGACACGCCATCACTGGCTAACTAATACTTCGAACAGATGACATTAGAATCTTGAGTTCTATGGCTGAGATACGTTGATGTCGCTCAATATGACCATCTATACTGTTCATTATGGAAAAAGAGTGTGACAACAAACTGGCATTCCTGGATGTTCTAATAACTCGGACAGTGGTGGCGTTCAAGACATCCGCATAACGCAAGACAACATTCGGCGGATAATACCTCAAATTCAAATACCAAAGCCCATGAAAGAGATCGTCCGCTACCTTCAACATCGAGCAAAATCATAAGCGGATATCCAGAGTCATAGGAACACGAAATATTCAGTAAAGACAGTACCCTATAACGAAACAATTATCCAGGGTACATGACAACAACTCCAACATACACGGAAGAGGCAATGCATGAGAATAGAAACATTCACGAAACAGCCTCTGTCTGTCTACCCGATTTGAAGTAGTTACCCGAGAAAATACAAAGAATTTGTTGTCCATATAACATCAGGACAATCTTCAGTGATTCTAGATGCTGGAGGTACCTCGCCCGAGTGGGACACCCAACAGTGAAGAACATAACTAACCACTGTGTGTACGCCATTCCCTATAGTTGTGGAATGAAATATAAAGGAGAGAGAAGCCGCCTCCTTAAGGTGAGGCTACAAGAACATCGCAAGACCGTAACACGAGGGAAGATAGAAAAACAGGCGTAGATGTCCACATATATATGTAAAAACACGTTTACAAATGAAAAAAAAAAATTTGTATAGAATACGTTTTATAAAATTGTGTACTAGTCTCATTTAAATATGAGACAAAATAAAATAATTGTGTATATATATATATATATATATATATATATATATATATATATATATATATATATATATATATATATATATATATATATTTCAGATTAAATAGATTTCAAACATTGTATCTGCTTATTTGTTACATTTTTTATTAATGGAAACAGAGGCAGTGATTTTCTAAAATGTTTCTTAAAACAGTTTTTACATGCTTTAACACAGGCTTGACCATGATATTGCAACATAAAATAATTTCATTTTGGATAATCATCTCGTTTTAATAAACACTAAACAATTTGTCAACCGTTATATTTGAACCAAGATGTAAATTTGCAATAATTTTTTTCTAAGTTTTGCGGATATTTTTGATGCCACAACTCACACCTCTGAAGATGATCTCGAAAAGACATTAAAATTACTTGGGAACATTGAAATATGAATAATAAAACCGTTTGTCTAATCTCAGCTCATTTCCGATATTTTTCAATTATAATAGGCGTACGATTTTCCGTGACTATAGACTGACTTTTTTAAAACTAAGCTGGCACAATGTTTTCAAATTAATTAATCTCACATGTCTAAAAGAAAATGTGTTGCTTAAACACACACACGCACGCACGCACGCACACACACACACACCTATATATATATATATATATATATATAGAGAGAGAGAGAGAGAGAGAGCGAGAGAGACAGAGACAGAGAGAACTGGGCCATAAGTAACTACCCTATTACTAATCAATAATTTAATCAACACAAATGAATTACAGAAGATTAACGAAATTTATAATTGATTTTACGTCAAAACTTCTTTGTTAAAATTAACCACCTATTAAAATTCTCCCCTTCATATTCAGTACAACATTGAACCCTATGTCCAATACTACTCTAAACCATTTTGACACATTTTTACATGAATTCCTGAAAATTTATCAGAAATTGCTTGTTTTAATTCAAGTGTTCTTTTGTGCATGTGAACAAGATTTTCCTATGCACCCCAGAATCAAAATATTTAGTTCTAACAGAACTGGTGATCCCGATAGCCTTTCAATTGCTTCAAGTTTTCCAATCTAACGCTGCACGAAATTAAAATTTAACCATTTTTTAATTTATAAGCCAGAGTTAATAATCAACTGGAATTGATTTTCGTTCAATAAAAGTTAAAAAATTATAAAGGTTGGTGTTACATTTATCACAGCCTCTGTGTGTTTAAGTCTGAGTGCATGTACACCTTGTCTTATGTCTCCTCACAAATGTTGTAGCTCCTATCACTACACGAGCAATGAATTTACTGCCATGTCAAAATTATCCTAGGCTGATATGTTGTCTGCCCGGACCCTCGTTGTTACTTTCTACATATTAGTTAACTATAAGATGACAAGCTTCAGTCATTAATACTAAGTAAAAAAAAGAGAACTAAAATTCCATTCACAGTATTTGTGGTCGTAAACTTTGTTAGATTGACATTAACAATGTCAATCCATGGAAATAAATTAAACTCTACTAGAAGAAAATTGTATGATTAGAGAGGAACTCAACCATTAATCTGCGTGCGCTTATATTCTCAGTAAAGTTATATAATTACAGTTCTACTTTTCATAATATATATGAAATGTTTAAAAGTATTTTACTCCGCTGGCCTCTACAGCTGCGGTATAGTGACATCATACCATTTGACATGAAGTCTAGGAGGATCAACACAGCGTCATTTGAGAGCGTAACAATCAACCAGTCCAAATATAGAAGAACCTTGGCCCAACAACTCAGTTCAAGGGAGGAGCAACTGACACAAGTCACCATGGAAAGGCGGGTTCGCAGAGAGCGAAGTGACAGCTGAGACAGTCAGGAAACTAAACATAAACGCAGACTCTGCAACAGAATGTCACTCTCGAATCGGCTTCTACATTTTATAGAAGCCAATGCTCCAGATAATTAAACAACTAGGATGCTACCCCTGGTCAACCTTGACCGACGCAGGGCAAGTTATTCTACTACTATTTTACAGGCAACCAATATTCTTCTGATATATTGATCGTTGTCTGGATTTGATCAAAATTGAAGAGAAAATATACCTTATTGTCGTTTTTTTATTAGTTTAGTGATTACAAATTATTCTAACTGAATGGTATGAACAGACCTTCGATATTAACATCAGCCAGTGTCATGATATTGGATTTGAGTGAAGACTTGGCGCCGTTTCTAATTGAAATGTCATTTTCCAGGTTTTCTTATCTCCAGGTTTTCTTGGTCGCAATGCTTTAATAATCCATGATACTATTCTCCAGTTATATTAAGTTGCATGATTTTTCACATAACGTCAGCTGACTTTTCAGTTCAAGCCGGGAATACAATCGTAATTAGAAAATTTAAAAAATTATTTTGGTTTTGGCCTCAAACACATAAACACAATCATATTGTAACTAGATTTCTGAAATGGGTCATTGTAACTGTTTTTAGTCGATTTACATTATTCGGATAGTTGTCCTCGCCTTTTCTGTAATACTCACGATGTTTCAACCTTTGTACTTTCTGACCATCTTCATTAGAATTTCGAAGAGCTACACCAGAAATCGCCTAAGCTTGATAAAACTAAACATTAATACAATGTAAATACCAGTAATAGTAAAAGCTAGAGAAAAACAACGATAAAATACATTTTCATAGAACCTCTGATAAAAAAAACTTTAATCACTAAAATACTCTCATTTATTTAACTAAGAATATATGGTCCATGGTTTGAAAGTGTGAAGAAAAGAATTGATAATCAATGAAAGATAGATTTGACCCGAGAAATGTTAAGTTTAAGCAGAGAGAACCAAAACTGGGAAAGTTGAACTACAAAATGAGATTAACTGGAAAGGTCATAACGGGAAAATAGAAAACGAAAAAGATTTTGATAAAGCCATACCGGGGAATTAGAAAAGGAAGGCGATTTACTGGAAAATGCCTCACGGGGAATTAGAAAAGAAAAGAGATTTCTTGGAAAAGGTATAACGAGGAATTAGAAAAGGAAGGCGATTTCTAGAAAAATCATGACAGGGAATGAGAAAAGAAAAAAAGTTATCTTGGAAAAGACATAACGCGGAATTAGAAATCGAAAGGGATTTCTTGCAAAAGGAATGGCGGGAATTACAAAGAAAGGAAGGCGATTTCTTGAAAAAGACATGACGGGGATTTAGAAATCGAAAGGGATTTCTTGCAAAAGGAATGGCGGGGAATTACGAAGAAAGGAAGGCGATTTCTTGAAAAAGACATGACGGACAATTAGAAATCGAAAGGGATTTCTTGCAAAAGGAATGGCGGGGAATTACAAAGAAAGAAGGCGATTTCTTGAAAAAAGACATGACGGGGAATTAGAAATCGAAAGGGATTTCTTGCAAAAGGAATGGCGGGGAATTACTAAGAAAGAAGGCGATTTCTTGAAAAAGACATGACGGGGAATTAGAAAAGGAAAGAGATTTCTTGCAAAAGGAATGGCAGGGAATTACAAAGAAAGGGAGGCGATTTCTTGAAAAAGACATGACGGGGAATTAGAAAAGGATAGGGATTTCTTGCAAAAGGAATGGCGGGGAATTACAAAGAAAGGGAGCCGATTTCTTGAAAAAGACATGACGGGGAATTAGAAAAGGAAAGAGATTTCTTGCAAAAGGAATGGCGGGGAATTACAAAGAAAGGGAGGCGATTTCTTGAAAAAGACACGACGGAGAATTAAAAAGAAATGGAGGCATTTTTTTGGAAAAGGCATGAGGGGAATTAGAAAAGGAAATACATTTCTTGGAAAAGATATGGCTGGGAATTACAAAGAAATGGAAACTATGTCTTGGAAAATGCATAACGGGGAATTAGAAAAGTATGGAGATTTCCTGTAAAAGATAGACGGGGAATTCGAAAAGGAAGGCGACTTCTTGGAAAAAAAGCATGACGGTGAATTAGAAAAGGAAAGAGATGTCTTGAAAAAGGCACGACGGAAAATAAGAAAAGGAAAGAAATTTCTTGGAAAAAACATCATGGGGAATTAGAAAAAGAAGAGACTTCTTGGACAAAGCACGACGGAGAATTACAAAGAAATTGAGGTGATTCTTGAAAAAATGCATGACGGGGAATTAGGAAAGGAAAGAGATGTCTTGCAAAAGGCACGACGGAAAATAAGAAAAGGAAAGAGATTCTTGGAAAAGACATGATGGGGAATGAGAAAACGAAGAGATTTTCTTGGAAAAAGCACGACGGAGAATTACAAAGAAATTGAGGTGATTCTTGAAAAATGCATGACGGGGAATTAGAAAGGGAAAGGGATGTCTTGCAAAAGGAACGACGGAAAATAAGAAAAGGAAAGAGATTTCTTGGAAAAGACATAATGGGGAATTAGAAAAAGAAGAGATTTCTTTGAAAAAGCACGACGGAGAATTACAAATAAATCTAGGCGATTTCTTGATAAAAGCATGACGGCGAATTAGAAACGTTAGACGATTTCTTGGAAAGGGCATAAGAGGGAATTAGAAAAGATAAGAGATTTCTTGGAAAAGGGATAACGGGGAATTAGAAAAGGAAAGCTACTTCATAGAAAGGGCATGACGGGGAATTAGAAAAGAAAGAGAATTATTGCAAAAGCCATGACGGGGAATTAGAAAACTAACGAGATTTCTTGGATAATGCATGACGGGGAAATATAAAAAGAAAGAGATTTCTTGCAAAAGGCACGACGGGGAATTAGAAAACTAACGAGATTTCTTGGATAATGCATGACGGGGAAATATAAAAAGAAAGAGAATTATTGCAAAAGCCATGACGGGGAATTAGAAAACTAACGAGATTTCTTGGATAATGCATGACGGGGAAATATAAAAAGAAAGAGATTTCTTGCAAAAGGCACGACGGGGAATTAGAAAACTAACGAGATTTCTTGGATAATGCATGACGGGGAAATATAAAAAGAAAGAGATTTCTTGCAAAAGGCACGACGGGGAATTAGAAAACTAACGAGATTTCTTGGATAATGCATGACGGGGAAATATAAAAAGAAAGAGATTTCTTGCAAAAGGCACGACGGGGAATTAGAAAACTAACGAGATTTCTTGGATAATGCATGACGGGGAAATATAAAAAGAAAGAGATTTCTTGCAAAAGCCATGACGGGGAATTAGAAAACTAACGAGATTTCTTGGATAATGCATGACGGGGAAATATAAAAAGAAAGAGATTTCTTGCAAAAGCCATGACGGGGAATTAGAAAACTAACGAGATTTCTTGGATAATGCATGACGGGGAAAGGGGAAATAAAAATAAAAAGAGAATTATTGCAAAAGCCATGACGGGGAATTAGAAAACTAACGAGATTTCTTGGATAATGCATGACGGGGAAATATAAAAAGAAAGAGATTTCTTGCAAAAGCCATGACGGGGAATTAGAAAACTAACGAGATTTCTTGGATAATGCATGACGGGGAAATATAAAAAGAAAGAGATTTCTTGCAAAAGCCATGACGGGGAATTAGAAAACTAACGAGATTTCTTGGATAATGCATGACGGGGAAATATAAAAAGAAAGAGATTTCTTGCAAAAGCCATGACGGGGAATTAGAAAACTAACGAGATTTCTTGGATAATGCATGACGGGGAAATATAAAAAGAAAGAGATTTCTTGCAAAAGCCATGACGGGGAATTAGAAAACTAACGAGATTTCTTGGATAATGCATGACGGGGAAATATAAAAAGAAAGAGATTTCTTGCAAAAGCCATGACGGGGAATTAGAAAACTAACGAGATTTCTTGGATAATGCATGACGGGGAAATATAAAAAGAAAGAGATTTCTTGCAAAAGCCATGACGGGGAATTAGAAAACTAACGAGATTTCTTGGATAATGCATGACGGGGAAATATAAAAAGAAAGAGATTTCTTGCAAAAGCCATGACGGGGAATTAGAAAACTAACGAGATTTCTTGGATAATGCATGACGGGGAAATATAAAAAGAAAGAGATTTCTTGCAAAAGGCACGACGGGGAATTAGAAAACTAACGAGATTTCTTGGATAATGCATGACGGGGAAATATAAAAAGAAAGAGATTTCTTGCAAAAGGCACGACGGGGAATTAGAAAACTAACGAGATTTCTTGGATAATGCATGACGGGGAAATATAAAAAGAAAGAGATTTCTTGCAAAAGCCATGACGGGGAATTAGAAAACTAACGAGATTTCTTGGATAATGCATGACGGGGAAATATAAAAAGAAAGAGATTTCTTGCAAAAGGCACGACGGGGAATTAGAAAACTAACGAGATTTCTTGGATAATGCATGACGGGGAAATATAAAAAGAAAGAGATTTCTTGCAAAAGGCACGACGGGGAATTAGAAAACTAACGAGATTTCTTGGATAATGCATGACGGGGAAATATAAAAAGAAAGAGAATTATTGCAAAAGCTATGACGGGGAATTAGAAAACTAACGAGATTTCTTGGATAATGCATGACGGGGAAATATAAAAAGAAAGAGATTTCTTGCAAAGCCATGACGGGGAATTAGAAACTAACGAGATTTCTTGATAATGCATGACGGGGAAATATAAAAAGAAAGAGATTTCTTGCAAAAGCCATGACGGGGAATTAGAAACTAACGAGATTCTGGATAATGCATGACGGGGAAATATAAAAAGAAAGAGATTTCTGCAAAGCCATGACGGGAATTAGAAAACTAACGAGATTTCTTGGATAATGCTGATTTGGGAAAATATAAAGAAAGAGATTTCTTGCAAGCCATGATGGGGAATTAGAAAACTAACGAGATTTCTTGGATAATGCATGACTTGGGAAATATAAAAAGAAAGTTAGACTTTGCAAAAGCCATGACGGGGAATTAGGAAAACTAACGAGATTTTGATAATGGTATGACGGGGAAATATAAAAAGAAAGAGATTTCTTGCAAAAGCCATGACGGGGAATTAGAAACTAACGAGATTTCTTTGGATAATGCATGACGGGAAATATAAAAGAAAGAGATTTCTTGGTAAAGCCATGACGGGGAATTAGAAAACTAACGAGATTTCTTGATAATGCATGACGGGGAAATATAAAAAGAAAGAGATACTTTGCAAAAGGCACGACGGGGAATTAGAAAACTAACGAGATTTCTTGATAATGCATGACGGGGAAATATAAAAAGAAAGAGATTTCTTTGCAAAAGCCATGACGGGGAATTAGAAAACTAACGAGATTTCTTGGATAATGCATGACGGGGAAATATAAAAGAAAGATTTCCTTGCAAAAGGCACGACGGGAATTAGAAACTAACGAGATTTCTTGGATAATGCATGACGGGGAAATATAAAAAGAAAGAGATTTCTTGCAAAGCCATGACGGGGAATTAGAAAACTAACGAGATTTCTTGATAATGTTACGGGGAAATATAAAAAGAAAGAGATTTCTGCAAAAGGCACGACGGTGAATTAGAAAACTAACGAGATTTCTTGGATAATGCATGACGGGGAAAATATAAAAAGAAAGAGGATTTCTTTGGCAAAAGCCATGACGGGGGAATTGTGGAAACTAACGAGATTTCTTGGATAATGCATGACGGGGAAATATAAAAAAAGAAAGAGATTTCTTTGCAAGTTTCAAGTGACGGGGAATTAGAAAAACTAACGGAGATTTTCGGATAATGCATGACGGGAAATATAAAAGCAAAAGAGATTTCTTGGCAAAGCTTATGATTTGGAATTAGAAAACCAACGAGATTTCTTGGATAATGCATGACGGGAAATATAAAAAGAAAGAGATTTCTTGCAAAAAAGCCATGACGGGGAATTAGAAAAAACTAACGAGATTTCTTGATAATGCCGCCGACGGGGAAATATAAAAAGAAAGAGATTTCTTGCAAAAGGCACGACGGGAATTAGGAAACTAACGAGATTTCTTGATAATGCATGACGGGGGAAATATAAAAAGAAAGAGATTTCTGCAAAAGGCACGACGGGGGAATTAGAAACTAACGAGATTTCTTGATAATGCATGACGGGGAAATATAAAAAGAAAGAGATTTCTTGCAAAAGGCACGACGGGGAATTAGAAAAACTAACGAGATTTCTTGGATAATGCATGACGGGGAAATATAAAGAAAGAGAATTATTGCAAAAGCCACGACGGGGAATAAGAAAAGGAAAGAAATTTCATACAAAATGCATGACGAGAAATTTCTCGCATAATGTACACAGTGAATTAGAAAAGGAAATAGATTTCTTGGAAAGGGTATGACGGTATATAATAAAAGGGAGGCGATTTATTGGAAAATGCATGACGGGGAATTAGAAATAGAAAGAAATTTCTTGCAAAAGGCAAGACGGGTAATAAGAAAAGGAAACAGATTTGTTGGAAAAGCTATAACGGGGAATTAGAAAATGAAGGCAATTTCTTGCAAATGGCATGACTGGGAATTAGAAATGGTAAGAGATTTCCTGGAAAAGGCATAACTGAGAATAAGAAAACGTTAAAAACTATTGGAAAAATTATATCGGGGAAATAGACAAATCTATCCCCATAAACAAGTTAAGGATTTCGATTCAAATTTCAGAATTAATCTCTTGAAAAAAACTCGTAGTATACACAGGCCAAAACTTTGTGAATATAGCAGTTATGATCAGGACAAGATTCTTACCAATGAAAATAATGTAATTGATTTTCAGTGTTTTTAATTTTCCTGAAAAATTATTACTTTAGTTTTCTAAGAAATTTCTGAATATAATTTATTCATGATTAGATCTGTGTTGCTAAAAATGACGGCATAATATTAATGTCGATACGGTATATAAAATGATGGCAACATTGTTTACCTACTATCAAGTATCTGACATTGAAACATAAAAATAGAATAAATGAAGCAAGGCGAAAGAAAGGGGTTATAATATATATATATATATATATATATATATATATATATATATATATATATTGTATCTGCGAAACAATCTCCCTTTTATAGTGGTTTCATTAAAAATAATAGACAAGGTATTATCAGTAGTTTGTTTATGTGATTTTCCATCTGTCCTTATATTTATTTTACTTTTCGTAATTCCTATAAGAATTTTCAATATCTCTTGTACTTTTGAAAACTTCTCTGTTATTATTTGAAGATATGTACACATATATATAATCTTCATTACTTACAGGCATAATTATTGCAAAAATCAAAATCAAATAATATTGCACTGGTAAAGACCCAACACGCAACAAGAATTTTCATAAATGTAGTAAAGTTCAATTCCTGAGAGGAAAAAGAAACTACCGAGCCAACACATTATATTCTCTCTCTACGTCAGCATGAAAGGAGGGATATATATATATATATATATATATATACTATAATTGAGGTTATTATACGAGTACAGTTTATTTTCTAATATAATGGAAACCAATGATTGAGAAGAGACGGGAAATTTAGGTAAAACTTCATGATTTTGCCGGATAATCATAGTATGAGACAATCGTGTGGGGTCTATGTGACGAAACACTAAATGACGATGTTTATGTTGATTTTTTCTCCACGGGGTGATGATGAACTGAATTTTGTTGATTCTTAATTATGTATTCCTCGGTATAACTTATTTCTCATGAGAAATAACGCTTTTATGGTATTGTAAATATATTTTGACTTAAAATCTCAAAAATAAAGTGTGTTATTGTCAAATACAGATTGCATGTTATACTAAATGTTGTTGCCATTTAAACCCACTACAACAATATATTTTATTAGAAGCATAGACTTTATATTATCAGCAATACTGTCACTTAAAAATATGATCCGAAATAATTATTGGTGTGAACGTCCATACCTCTGCACTTCAAGAAAAATCAATATTTTACATTACTTATTACATGTGCGTTTTCCTTAGGGAAACGTTTTTGTGCAATCGTCACTTGAATATTGCATTTTAATATGTACGTAAGAATTTAAAGTACTTTTCTTATATCTATAAATATAGTACAGAATTTTAATGTATTTTTGTAACTAGAAGAATATTTACATTGGTAGTGTCTATAGCAAGGTAGACTAATACGAACCCCTGCTTCAAATATACCAGCCTACTTACCAGTGTCGGCAGTCCAATGAATCTGAGATTAGCTTTTAATAACTGCTGTATTAGACGACCCTTTCTATTTTTCAGACTTAAATTTTCGTCTTATACGCATAGATATACAATTTTACTAATGTTATAATCGACCGAATAATGTAAATACGTTTATAATTTCTTTTCATCTGATTGTTAGAGTTTTGTTACTTAAATGTCAAGCTTCGAAACATATCTCGTTTTAAGCCACGTCAAGCCTGGTCAATAGCTCGACGGATGACCACATGGAAATACCAGGTGCGTGTGTGTGGTGTAATGTGAAGGCTCGAAATTGGAAATTGAGAGCAAAGTTCAAATTCTAGTCTGGTTCTTTATATTCGCTTACACACTAATATTATAAAAGCAATTCTTCTCCCATCTACGAGTTAACTAGTAGATTTCTATCAGTAAGTTATGTTTTACGCAAAATTCTTAGAGTCTGAATTTGTTTTCTGGATCATTCCTGAATGTGCGCTCAGACAATTAATAATGTAAAATATATTTCATATAAAATTTTATCTGACATTAAGCTGTCATATCATAATTTATGTATACAGAAAATTCTCAGATTCAGTTAAAGCCAGTGGTATATATATTCTATGTTTTTTTTTTTATTTGGGATCATTAATTTTCACTTTGTCAGATATAATTCTGAGATTATAGACATTGGAACGTTTATATCTTTCTTCAATGGATTTTTTATTTCATAACACGTACATGTTCTTTATTAAAATAAACAAAAATATTAAAAAAATATGCCAGTGCTGCAATGGAAATTAATTCATCGGGAGATAAAAAATATCATATTGTAATTAATAATTAAGTCGAAAATATGTAAAAAATGGCTTGCTGAAACACAAAGATTGCTATTAAAATAAATACAAAAACAAAAGCGAAAAAGAAAGATAATGCCACATAATTAATCTTACGTTTTTTTTTCATTTTTAAATGCAAAATATTACTTTTGTCTTCACCTTTCATCGATCAGTCTACAGATGACGCCATCATTTACTCCAAGGTTGACAAATTAAACTTGACTCCTCTTTTTCAAAAAGACTTCAAATCTGTGATGTCCTAGAGTAAGAAATGGGCCGGAAATTCCTCCAAAAGGTTACTGCGCTCGTTTAACTACCTTAAAGAAACATTTTATCCTGCCATCACAATGAATGATTCTATTGTCCTTGGAGTCTCTCACGCAGTCAACAGGAAGTGGCCTGACTACATCATATTTATAGCTGTATATATTTCTCGAAATTTTGGGTCACTCTATCAAGCAAGAGAGTTTTCTTCTCAGTGTCCATCTTGCACATTTATGAATATAAATTCAGCCTTGCGTTGAATACTTTTGCCATAACTGGTCAGGTGCACCTTCTACAACCCTCGAGGTTCTCGACAAAACCCAAACAAGGATCGGAAACATTGTTCCATCCTGACTTGGCATCTTGACTTCAGTCAATTTCTCAATGCAAGGACCTGGCTTCCCTTTGTCTTTGCTACAATTTCTAGAAAGGTCTAATTCTTTTTACGATTCTTTCAGTTAAATGTACCTATCTCCTCTACTGTAATTTTTTTTGCTGTTATCGCTTGTTGAACATCTTTCCGTTTAATTGCTTCCTAACTAATATTTTTAATATTTAAATGCAACGTCAATTACCGTCTTTTACTTCCTTAAATTCATTCTATCCTTAACCCTTTTTCTCTCGGTGTAAGACTCTGTTTACTAAAGTTGGTGCTGCATTACACGTGGTGAAATTATTAAAAAAAAAGAAGAAAGGAAGTTGTTTGACGATCCGGTTAACCATGAAGGGATTTCTTACTAACACTATCATAAAACACTGCAACATGCCAGGCATGTATACTGCATAGGAGAAGACGGTATCATAATCCCTCTCAGCTACGGAGAGTACAAGGAAGCGATATCATTGTGGTTAGAAGAATCGCTTCAAGGACACGTCCAAAGCCTTCCTGAAATATTGCAACTTAACCTCTGCCGCCTGTGTAAGAATCTACAACGTTATTCTAATTGAAGAGAGCTAACAACAATATTAGTTTTAAGGCTACAAGTGTTAAGAAAGAATGAAATCCTTAATTTAGTAAACCGAGTTATACGGAGATTGTGATTACAGATTTAATTGTTATGAAGTAAAACCACATTTTTTACAAACAGACCAGATAACAAGATGCTAACAATTTCTGCAAGAGAGAAGAATAAGCAATATATGAACATATGTATTAAATAAATGTTATGGTTGATACTTCCTTAAATGTTAATAAATAAAACTAATTATGATCACATTTCGAGGTTAAAAAGCCATAACGTTTTCTCTATAAAAATTAAACAGCAGTGCTATCTATTGTGATATAAAAAGGGTACTATGATAGTAAGTATATGTTTTTTAGTTATTGATTACTTAGGATAAAACCAGGCCAATAAATAGATGTAAAATTTTGTTACCTTCTTACGTGATGGACATGATAAATCGAAATAGTCCAAAAATATTGCTGAAACCATGCCCTCATATTATGCGAATATTTCCTCGGAGATTAAACCCTACGTCCCTTAAAATAAAAACATTTTAAAAGCATCATTTGCAACTTGAGAAGTTACAGAACCTCTCAGAATTAATCTCAACTTATCGAGATATTACTTCTGATATTATATATAACAAATTTACAAAGGAAACATAGAAATCTAATTACAAAACCCTCAGAAAAACATATAGTTATTTTTGAGCTTACTGCATATAAAATAAAAGTTTGATCTAATTCTTCAATTTAAAAAAAAATCTGTTACTACTCATTTAACCCAATATGTTAGTGCTGTGCTTTTTCTTGGTGAAAAAAAAATAACACTAGGAAAAAAAAAACTTCCATTTTATGATACATGAAAATCTTTGTCATTTTCTTGCTAGGACGTGTTATTTTTCTCTCTGTTTCTTTCTGCTGAATATCCAGAGGATTAAACAGAACTTGACTAAACAGATATCGAACGCGTTGATATAACAAATGGTTAAGAATTATAAATGTGTTGATATCTAGGCAAAAATTAAAGAAATAAACCAAATATTTCCACAGCATCCTTTTTATTTACTTTATATTTCCTAAAATATAACTTCAGCTACAAGATAAGCAACATTACTCAGATTTTATCACAATCAATGGATATATTACAATACTCATTATTATAATAAATAATGTTGTATATATATATATATATATATATATATATATAAAAACTTCTGTCCGACTTATGAAGAGAGTTCGATTAGAGTGTCAATGTCGACTCAGTTATTTTTCTTTACGATCAATTATTGAATTTACTACCAGCTATGAAATACCTTAATGTGTCTTTGTTACTTAACAACACTTAATTATTATTTTTTATTTAAATTTTTGTACAATTATCATGTCCCTGATTACATACACACACACACACACACACACACACACACACACACACACACACACACACACATATATATATATATATATATATATTAGAACGCTCGGTTTCTGACCATGCAGCCAGTGTTCATATTACATCGTGTTGAATTTGTCGGACAGGTGAATTCTTGATGCTATTGCTCAGCGTGCTGCACCTATAAAAGGTACATGATATATTCTTACTTCTCGAGAAAGCGTGTTTAATGTAATATATATATATATATATATATATATATATATATATATATATATATAATGCTTATAAAGAAATAAATAAAGATAATCTTGTGTAAAAATGGTTTTAATGTTAATTGTTCCGAAATCGTTAGTAATTAAGAGATATTCACTGAATGCTTTAGAAAAAGTAGGGCAAAATTCGTGTCTATTGAAGTAATCATACACGCGCTGCAGTGGGTAAATCGTTTCAATTTTATTTTTATTTTTTTAATTGAGCGCATAAGTGTTGTTTGCTTTTGCTTTTCCCGACTGCACACTATCGAAGTTCTAATTGTGTCACCTCTGTAAGAAATGGTGTGCAATGGAAAATGGAAAATAATTCTCTTCTCCAGAAATTTGTAATCGGCATTATATACTGATTGAAATTGGCAGGAACGCTCCCTTACATCTGGCCACTTAATTCTCCAGACTGCACCCTACATCATTATTACGTGCGGGGCTCATTAGACCGAGAGTTCAATATAACTTCTTCTAATCATAAAGGTTAATTGAATTAATTGCAGAATTCATCAACTTAAACAAGGGAGACAATCCAGATGTGTTGCAGAAGATTCAAAAGTCATTGTTTTAGCGAATGGTGATTTACTGAATAAATTTGCGTTAGTATTTCAAGTTATTTTGTTCAGTTTTAAAAATAGCTTTGTAGAGTATTACGAGACAAGAAAATTTCATTAAAAGCAAAGAAAAGAGTACTGGATTGCTAAATCGTTACTACATCATTGCTAAAATGATTGTGGAATCAGTTCTTCAACATCGCAGTTAATGTTTGAGAACCTCAGCAAAGATGAACGAAAACTTTAAGCAACTAAAATGTTGTTCTGCCGAAAGATGTTACGCATACCATGCATAGAACCCTAGAGAAATTATGAGTCTTTGGAAAAGATACAATTGAAAAAGAAATTAATACCGAACATCAAGAAAAGCCAGTTAAATTCGTGGGGCATGTAATGAGGAAGGGGGTTTGAAGAATCTGATACTTACACGCCAGTTAGAGGGAAATAGAGAATGGCAAAGCAGTGTGTAATATACTTGACTGTCCTAAGCAGATGGATGGAAGAACCAGAGTTGGATGAGGTAACAGGAGAAAGCGTGGTAAGAGCCACTAGCGATAAGGAGACGATGGTCATGATCGCCTCCGCCCTGAAGAGATATTGAATATATAAGAAAATATGTTAAAATATTATATCAGTTTTATTTTCATTTTTGCATTAATTATGCATCGCAACCCGGAATTTTGTGAATCATCGATTATTTGTTTCAACTTTTTTATTTTGATAAATCATATTTTCTTTTCTTGTAATTTACCATATTTATATGTGTATTATAAGATGCTTTGAATTATGTATCTGCAGCTGTTTTTTGTAAATATACTCAAACGCTAAAAGACAACTATATATTAACTTAAATATTAATATTATTAAAATGATCAGTTTGTATTGCAAATTATCTCAATTTAAATATATGGCATGTTAAGAAATACGGTTTTGAAAAGAGAAAACCTCGGTTGCAGCTGATTGTTTGAGGTTCTAAAATAATTTTCTCGTTACTGAAACAGAGGATTACAAAAATAGACGAATATATTTTACAATGACCAATGGAGTTCGCATACGAACCCAAGAAAACAACCATAATTTTATCTATAAAGTCAAACAGGCAAAAACACCTGGATGCAGACACATTCAACAAAAATTTGTTAGACATTTAGGGATATTAGATGGGACAGTTCAAAACATGTATATAGATCGCTAGTCGAAGGATAGTACCCGGATTCAGCAAGTCATTCGATTATAATATAAAAAAAATGTAATCATCAAAGTTGGACTGCGAGAAATATATTCATCATATAATTAGTGAATACACAACGAATATCAAAGCGTAATAAAATAATTTCGTTGAATAAACATTAAATGCGAATATATAAATGCTCTGCAATTTCATTTAAAATAATGTGAACTGTTGTAAATATAATAATAGAAAATGATAGAAGACATTGCTTCAATAAGGCGATAAATTTTCCAATTTGAATGCATTTTTGTATTGTTTAATAAATTAGATTCAAAGTCATCCATTATAAAGAGATCCCAAGGTGTTCAGTAATAAATTCCAGGAATTGGTCTTAACTGAATATTTAGTTCCCTAGGAGCATATAAAAATCACATGCAATTCATTTGTTAATTAATTTGAATGGCTCTCAAAGAGTGTTTTTTTTTTTGTGGAAACATTCTATTCTTCACTGGAAGATTGCGAACGTCTCATGAAGTATAAGGTTTGGAATGGTTTGATATATACTTTTCTATATCTAATCGTCACAGAATCTATCTATCTATCTATCTATCTATCTATCTATCTATCTATCTATCTATCTATACTGTTGTGCATATCTATCTATCTATCTATCTATCTATCTATCTATACTGTTGTTCATATCTATCTATCTATCTATCTATCTATCTATCTATACTGTTGTTCATATCTATCTATCTATCTATCTATCTATCTATCTATCTATACTGTTGTTCATATCTATCTATCTATCTATCTATCTATCTATACTGTTGTTCATATCTATCTATCTATCTATCTATCTATCTATCTATCTATCTATACTGTTGTTCATATCTATCTATCTATCTATCTATCTATCTATCTATCTATCCATACTGTTGTTCATATGTATCTATCTATCTATCTATCTATCTATCTATCTATCTACACTGTTGTTCATATCTATCTATCTATCTATCTATCTATCTATCTATACTGTTGTTCATATCTATCTA
>JBBBDQ010000977.1:445000-472500 GCA_037127315.1 Ascarosepion bandense | reverse complement strand
GCGTGTATGAATAAATCGGCATTAAGTTCCCATCCTTTTATGGTCAAAATAGTTGAATGTAACCACCTCTTCTGCTCTAATAGTGTATTTTCTTACACTAGATTCTCATCCATCTCTTAAACTTTCTTCGAAACACACACATATATTGAATACGCACATGAATTTTATGTCTTACATAATTATAAATAACCAACATATTGTTTCTTATATGAAAATGAAAGTAATTTTCACAACAATGATATAACATTGCCTGATGAAGAGGTAGAAAACTTGAAGCATAGACATTTCCTTGTTGCAAAGTATTTTTAATTAAAAAACAAATTTATTATATGATTATAGTATGGTCTATAATATTTATTGTATTAAACAATTTTATAAGAAAAATTAAATGCCGGAGAATTCGGTATTGTAAAAATGTTAATACTCATCAACTGGTTTAATATATATATATATATATATATATATATATATATATATATATATATATATATATTAGAGTTATGCAGGTTTTATTGAAAATTGTGTAAAAGACATTATCATTAAACTTTTAATTAATTTTTAAGTGTTCTTATGATTTTGCTTTTCAGAAATGAAGTTATATAAGAATTGTCCAATAACTTGTTTTTCGTGCTCTTTTGGTTATATTTTTATCCATTATCAAGTGTGAACATTTTATGTTTGGCTCCAAAGATTACTGGCGTCTCTGCAAAAGCGTGCTCAGCAGGAACAAGACATCAATACCCACACTAATCAATGAAATTGAAGTTCTCACCTCCCCAGCCGACAAGGCTGAATGCTTTGCCCGTAGATTCTCAACCAATTCGACACTGGACTCATTAGGAATACCTACACCAGACTTCCCACCCAGAACTAAGGCTCAACTAAATAACGTCCACATTACACCCTCGCTGGTCGGCAAGATAATTGCACAACTTGACCAACACAAAGCGAACGGCGGTGACGGAATCCCAGTCATAGTACTGAAGAAATGTGCCCCTGAACTCTCATCTGTCCTCTCTAAACTCTATAACCTCTGCCTTTCTGCTTCCTGCTTTCCTGCCTGTTGGAAGTCCTCCTGCGTAGTTCCTATATTTAAGAATTCTGGCGAACCCTCAGACCCCGTAATTACCGTACTATTAGTCTCCTTCCAATCTTTGGCAAAGTTTTCGAAGCCATTATCAACGCCGAGGTGATTCAGCATCTTATGGCCAACGAGTTTCTCTCTGACAAACAGTACGAGTTTCACTTCAGCAGGTCTACTGCTGATATGCTAACGACCATTACCGAGTACATATACCAGGCACTCGACAAGAATGGTGAAGCCCGAACCATTGCCTTGGATATCTCCAAACCATTAGACAGGGTCTGGCATGCTGGCCTCTTGTGCAAACTGCGGAGCTATGGGATAACTAGACATCTGTTTGACCTCATCCAGTCTTTCCTCTCTAACCGCACATTGAAGGTGGTATTAAATGGGCATGCCTCCCAAAACTACCATGGGAACGCGGGCGTCCCTCAAGGTTCCATCCTAGGTCCCACGCTCTTTCTGATCTACATTAATGATCTCCCCGACACCATTAGATCCCAAGTTGGCATGTATGCCGACGACACAACAATCTACTCTCGCATCGATGAGAAACCAGGTCTGGACGACAAAATGAACCTCGCTGCCGTACTTGAAAGTGACCTCCAATCCGTAGTGGCCTGGGGTAAGAAATGGTTGGTAAATTTCAATGCCTCTAAAACAAAGCTGTTATCAACTAACCACCATAGACAATCGCATCTACCTCCCATTAGCATGGAGCAGGCTAGCCTCTCCTTGGGCTTCTTGACAAAATACAAAGGAGGATCTGTAACGTGGTTGATACTGACTTGGCAGACCGGCTGCAGCCGCTCTCTCACTGGCGTGATGTGGCTTCTCCGTGCCTCTTCTACCAGTACTTTCATGGCTTCTGCTCCGATGAGCTTAGATCACTGGTGCCGCCTAAGCACGAATTTACACGAGATACTAGATTAGCAACTAGGTCCCACCCTTTTACAGTTAAACAAATAAGATGTAACCGTAAATTCTACTCCAACAGCTTCTTTTCTCGCGTTTCCCGCCTGTGGAACTCCCTTCCACATGTCTGCTTTCCCGAAAGTTACAATCTCCAGGTGTTTAAATGTAGGGTCAATAGACACCTCCTATCACACTAACTCCCAACTATTCTCACAACACTCTCATCTACCCAACCCTCATTCTCGGTATCCTTACCCGCCTATCACCCACCCTCTGACATTTCCTATATTTAATCAGCCTTTCTCCACTCTACGTAGCCCCCTGCGCAGTAGTGGCAGTGACATGCCTTGCTCGGGGTGAAACGCTTATTAAAAAAAAAAAAAATAAAATAAATATGGGTATATTTTATTCATATAATATATTATATTTTATGCATATAATATATTATGTAGCGCCCTAAATACATACAATTTACACTTATATTTTATTAAAGTTATTGTAATTTAATATAAATTCCAGTGTGATCTTATTATGCAGATTAAACTAGTTATAAAACCTCTGAAAGTATATAAACATATTCTCTTTTTGCCATCACAAATTTTGAAACATGAGGAATTGAAAGGATCTAAAAATATTGAAGAAGTGAAAAAAATGAAGTTTATAAGTAATGCAATGTCTACATCAGAAATATCATAAGTGTTTCGAAGACATGATAAAAAGTTCTGTTGAGAATATCACTAATTTGAGAACCAGAAGCAAATATAATGGCTTCAAGCATTTTTTCTCCTCGAGAGAAACATGAACTGAAAGAAGTTATAACAAAATAAAACAAAAATACATTTCACCATTATTTAGATGTTTGAACCGGCTCGCAATTAGGGTGTCAAAAAGCCAAAAAGTATAGAATACTTTGCATATTAGTGTTTTTTAAGAAATCAAAGCAAACTCATCTCACTCAAAATGTTACAAAGCGCCAGAATTGCGTCCAGAATGAGATTAAAATTTATCTTTCCAAATTAATTTTCACAAATTAATCTCGTGTGTCACATGATATGGATGAACCAATGGAAGGATTTTATTAGATTTATTTGTAGGAAAAATAAAATTACAGAAAGTAAAGTCCGAGCAAAGAGTCCCATTATTTACAAAGAAAGGCTAGTTTGGACTTGACTGGTGTTTTAGTTTTAAAATTTATCATATTTTATTCTAGTAAAAATATTGTCTTCAATGCCATAATACGATTGTGTACCGTACTGTATATATATATATATATATATATATATATATATATATATATATATATATATACGCATGCGTGTGTGTTGCAATGGACAAATGTCTTAATTACGCAACAATAAAATAGCATTGACATTTCATTTTAATATATATATATATATATATATATATATTGATTATTTAATTATTTAGGTTTTGGTCATACTAAAATTAGACTAATACATATTTGTATTAAAAAGTGTTCAATACATTTATATTGTCAATCTTTTGAATATTCTTTAATGTTTAAAGGAGGTATTACGCGACCCCTGTTTCTACCATGTGGTGTTTTTGCAAATCGCCTGAAACCACCACATTATCGCCTGAAACCACCACATTATCGCCTGAAACCACCACATTATTAGGTCGCCTGAAACCACCACAATATTAGGTCGCGTAATAACTCGTTTACAAATGAAGAATAACACACACACACATTCACACAAATACACACACACATACAAACTCACACACACACACACACATATATATATATGTGCAAAAATATATTAACATGTATTAAAATACTAAAGAGTAAATGTATTGTGTAAAATCGCTAATGTCTTCAACAACGTCCCCTCGACGAACTCGGAATTTCTTGCATTTCCTCTGGAGGGTCGCATCTTTTAAGTTAGTGAAGTCTCTCATAACAATTCAGTTTATCTATGCAGTCGCAGGGAATTTTTTCATCTCCCGTTCTACTACGTCACATCCATACTAATAAAGGAAAGTCTAGTGTGCGGAGTTAAATAGCCAGATGTAAGTAGTAATGTGGTTGCATATATTATCTTACAAACAAGATCAGGTACTCTTGCTCACATGGCATAGCAAAGAGTCCTCTTGCTTCCGACATCCAGCTTCTTTACTCAGGGCAGTGGTTACATCCTCAAATCTCTTGGAGTAGATTTCTATGTAGTGTTTGAGGCCCTCACCAAAGAATTAAATATTTTTTTAATTTTCAGATCTATCAGATTAAGTTTTCTGAGCTGTCGTACATTCGTAAGCAAAGTTAGACTTATCGAACTGTTCGAATCGCCATGCTCTCCGCGGGTCGACACACAAAAAGTAATCAATTTTATCTTTCGACGCGAATACCAAGCAGTACAGCATACCGTTCCTATATTTCTGGCAGACTGAATTCCGTCATGGTCCGCAGTTTTTCGCAAACGCTACCAAACTGATTCTACTATAATCTGCACTCAAAAAGTTCGGAAAGAAGCAACGAGCAAGAGCAAAATTAAAATATAAAATGGCAACAAATTACCTATCGCTGGCTTTATTTCTTTCTCTCCTTTTCTTACTCACCCTCTCTCTCTCTCTATATATATATATATATATATATATATATATATATATATATTGAGTAGCTGAAATATTCTTGGCATAACAAAGAACCACTAAAACACAAAAGAAACATTTTAAAAGTTATTTATTTATATAATACTATTCGTCTGTCTTTTATGTGCTTTATCTTTCTAGTTTCTTGTAAATAAAATATACATCTAGATTAAATACAATTTGATGAAAATAACAAAAATCTCGAGTCTTTTTCGCATCGATAAATATTGAAACTTGTACTTTCATTGTTTCAGTCGCACCGTCTCACCACAAGTCTGCATAAATTTGTTATCAAATATACAAAAAATGACTGTTGAACTCTTTACATCGATAGATGTCTGGAAATGATACAGGCAAAAGTTTAGTTGAAAAAAAACTGAATTCCCTCCTCGACCCAATACGTTGCATCTCCTACCTCACACAGCTAAATTTCTAATCTAATTTCTTTTATAGACGAATATAAACGTGAGTATATTATATCAGCTACTGAAAACTTGGAATTATCTGAAAACAATTACAGAAGGCATTCTGAACATAGAATTGTCTCCACTCGAGTAACTGCGCGATTTCTGTCCGAAATCGACCCTATAATAAAATAACATCTATTTTGGGTGAATTTCGCCGGTCGACTCTCATCTATTTCCATCTTTTTCTGTAGTCAGCAATATCAGATATATCCAAAGAAACAGATTTGTAATTGTGTGTCAGCTAATACAGAAAAAGAAACACATATTACTGTGTAGCTATCAATAACAAGATGAATAAAACCTTGTGTGTCCGTTAATACAAACGAAGAAAAATATTCTTCAGTTGTCCGCAAATAAAGAGCAAAGTTATATACCATGATGTATGTGGTAATACAGACTTAACAAAACGGATGTATTAGTTTGTGACTGTTTATATAGAGCGAAATGTGTAATAGTATTTGTGTGATAGATTTTACAGGTGTAAATAAACAAAACAATTGTCTCAAAAAATATAGAGCAAAACAAATAGTCATGATTTAGTGTTTCTTATAAAACTGAGCCTAACATCAAATCTTTGTGTTTTAATATTGATGATATGTATGCGTATGATTTTAGTGAAGAACTTAAGAAAATAATAAATATTTGAATATACCTCTTAATACAGAACGAAAGAAAACGTTTTGCTTTACTATCCTAATGTAACGTGAAATAAAGATATATCTTTGAATATCTATGCAAAAATAAAATGGAAAAATTATGTTTGTTTTTTATAATAAAAAATATATATGTGTTTATTTATTAGAATCTGCGTGAATAATTCTAGCAGGGTAAAAATAAGAAACCTGTTTTCTTGTGACTGGCCAAATAAACAGAAACAAACATGTCTTAGAAGGTTTGCAAACACAAAGCAAAATAAGGTGTAAATATGTATATTAATGTTTACTAAGCGAAAGAAACATGTTTAACATTTTATTTAATGCATGTTATCTTCTCAATTAAGATTTTTATATTATGATGCAAAATGAAATTAACAATTATGCTTCTTTTAATTATAATTTACATTTATATATAGGATATTCACTTTGTTATGATAATAGTAATATTAAGCATTTCTTATTAGGAAACATTTGGCATTTATTGACAGTGTTATTGCAATTGTCCGTGCAAACTTAAAATATTTCTTTTAAAGGAATTTTTCACGAAAATATGCGTCTCAAGTCCAGTAACTTTTATTGCAATATCCTATATCTGACAAAGTTTTATCCTAACGTTTTATTTATTGTCGTGCTTCAAATGTTGTCTTCAATATCACATTATATTTCCTTCGAAATACATTTGCTAATACTTTTAGTCGTTAATAATGTTGGAAACCCGCTAGTGATGATTGTGGCATTTTTCATTGTGTTTTGTTTGCGTATCTAATGCTTACAGGAATCGAAGAAAGATGGTTCTCACTAAGACTTACCGTTTTCATTCGCTTGAAGTAATTTTTATTTATTAATTTGATAAAGCGGTAGTATTCAGTTAAACATTTTGATATATTTTCACCGGTTTTGGCGCCATACGTGGCGTCCATATAAAAGTCTCGATCTTGTGAGAATATTTAACAACATGGCATAAACTTTTAATTATTTTTATTTTTTCAATTTGAAGTGTTCGACATATCTACCATTATCACCGTCTATTCTATGATAAATTTTACTCTAGTTATTTCTAGATGACTCGATTTCATATTTACATTATTTACTCAATATTATCAAACCACTTTTCAGAGCAAAATGTTTACAAAATCATAGACTCAAGGTCAATCCTCAGCATCAATTTAACGATTACGCCTAAATATATGTCTGGCACATAATACATAACCTTCGCGGAAAACTATTGCAGAAATATACATAACTAAGAGGAATTAGAAACATAGGTTTAAGTGCGAAAGCATGAATATCCATCATAAAAAGCTACTAAAGGTAATTACAATACTAATGGCAATATGAGGTCTTCACTTATAAAGAAATATTTGGCAGTCATTGACAAAGCAGTCGAATTTTCTTTCAGGGATTTAAACAATCTCTCTTTAAACAATTTTTTATGAAGATTCGTTTCTGAATCTAGTAACTGTTATTGCTCTTCTTAGTATCGATGGAGGCTTTCATCATAACTTTTTATTTGAAGTTGTGTAGAATGTCAATATCTTGATTATGACATTATTTTATATTAGAGATGAAGCTGCTATTGGTAATGTGATCATTAAGATTATTTCTTACTGTTCTTGTTCACTGTGACTTGCAGCTTTCCTTCGCTCAAAGCTACTTGTACCATTGATCTGAGAAGTCGTTTGTATAGAGCTGGCATGAAATACTCTTCTGAACGAATTTGGCAAAATAAATGACATCCATTTGAAAATCTTGATCTGTCGAGGCTATATAAATTCGCCCTGCCAAATGGTTTGGTTAGATGTTGATTTAGCTGTTTCGAGGCTCTGATTTTCTTATGCGGCTTAACGTAAAGGCGATATGCCATAAAAGTGTTTTATGCCTAGGTTTATAGTCCTTTTAGGGGAATGTTGTTATTAAAGTTTACTACAACTATAAAAACACTTGTTATTTTAAGTTTCTCTCTTATCTTGGAGATATCCTATTATTTTTCAAATAACTTCCCCAGAATAAGAAGAAAATATCCATTATTTCTTAGCGCGCATTAATAGACAGATTTATTCTATACTTTTCTACAACATCTCAGTGTTCCACTGTACTGTAATCTCTTAGTTAGATCTTCTTAAACCTACAGAATTCAATGCGTTATGTTAGTGTAGTTATCAATCTTTTCTCTGCCTTCAATTTTCATGTAAAATTATTAAACAGCAGTATAATGTTAGTAGATAGTATTAAATGTACCAATATTAAAATATCATTATTAATAGCAGCAGTAGTTTTTATAATCATTTGACGCCTAGCAAGATAGAACTGCCACTGTTGAGCAGGTCTTACAATGAGAGAATAAAAAAGGTACAGGGATATCGGAAAAGATAATAGATATGGTTACTTATACATTTGAATTAAAATTACATATATTTCTATATAGTTGTATTAATATTCTTAATAATATTCACATAAATCAATACTAGTACAATTATAATACTATTAATAATATTATCAAAGTTATCAGCATTAAAATTAATAATAAAATATTAGTTAATGATTGTTGAAATAAAATAAATGTGTACATATAGAAAGGTGAACCATGTAAGCATGTCTGCTGTTCCTGAAACGGTCCACCCGCGTTTAACGTAGACATGAAATGGCTTGTAGAATTTATGCCTCTAAAGCAAGTCTGCACTGCTTAGCCGTCATAAGAAAATACTGCCTATGAGCAACATGGCTGATACTAACTTACTGGAAAGAAAGAAACTGCTCCTCATTTTTAACCGACCTGAAATGGAACGACTACATTAAATTCATAGCTGAATCTGCAATGGGTCACTGTGTTGGACCAAAAATATTTTCCTTGTCAAAATCTATCTCGAAGTTTTTTTAAAAATCTACCATGCAACTTTGCATTAAATACTTTTGCCATATCAGGTTGGGTGCTCCTGCTATTCATCTCGAGATTCTTGACAAAATCTAAAGAATGATTTGCAATCTAATCGGTTCTGATTTGGCATCTCGACTTCTATTATTTTCTCATCGACGTGACATAGGTCCCTTCTGTCTTTTCTACAAATATTTTATCTAATGAATTTAACATTGCTAATAGATTGTCAAATATGGACCACTCGTTTACGGTTGAAATAGTTAAATGTACCTGCCACTTCTACTCCAAAAGTTTCTTTTTTCGTATTTACCGCATGTAGAACTCTCTTCCGTTTCTTTCCTTCCATGATCGTTACAGTCTCCAAAGATTTACATGTAATGTCAATTTCAATCTTCTATCTTCTTGAACCGCATACTTCTTTTACCCTTTCACTAATACTTAATCTTTTCTATGACCCCGTGTCCAATAGTGAAGGTCGTTCTTTGCGTGCAGCGAAAAGAAGTAATAAAGTATGATAGCAAGCGGGTTCTTGTAGAAAATATCTGTCTATCGTTGGGATACGAAATTCTTCGAGGAATCCAGTGTTTTTTGTCGGAAAACAAACTGGAAAAAAATATAAAAGTAAATACAAAAGATGGTGAAGAATATTTTAAACGTATATGAAATTACGCAAGCATGGAGTCGGTTAAGATTTCGCTAGATTTTCCGTTCACAGCGTCTTTGCCAATGAATCTCTTACACTACTTGTGCTAGCTAAGCCAAAACAGCAACACACCAGATGTTGCTGGACAGAGAATATCTTCAAAGAGACGCTTCATCTGCAGAATGTAATCTGAAAAAAAAAACAAGAACAAAAAATGATAAGAGATTTAATATTCAGGTGACTAACATTTGCTGTGTTTTTATTCCATCAGTTGTTGAGAATAGAGAAAACGGTTGCTTACTGCTTTCGTTTATTTATTTGGACTACCGAGCAGAAATATAATTTATCCAAATATTACCAGAAGCCGGTAAATGAAAGCTAACAAGGAACAGAGGACAATAGAAACGGTGATCTATCAGGAAAATAAAGAGAATAGTTCTTACTTCAAAAAACCCTTCTATTATCGGAAAACTTGAAGTGATTTTGGCCAATTAATCTTATAGAAAACAAATGCAAGTAAATTTAACACACTTTTGGTTGATCACTTGTCATTAAGAAACATTAATTTCACATTATTAAAATTTCTACCATGAAAATTTCTTGTTTTATAAAAAGGAAAACGGAAAATTTATACATTTATAAATTTTTACAGTATGCTAAGAAATTTTCGGTTTTTTTAGAGATAAAGAAATGTGATAATTTTCTATAATTATAAGCGTCACAATCGCTTTTGGCCATTTCTGTAGGCATTTTCAATGGTGCTTATGTTTCTGCTTTTATTAAATTTTCCTCGTGTTTTGACAGTTACGTATTAATTTATTTTGTGCAAATGACTGTTCTTACCAAGCTCTCACATGTGGCGAGTGACAAAAATCAAACACACACACACACAAAACAACGCGCGCACACATACAAAAAAAACACACACAACAGAGCACACACACACACACAAAAAAAAACGCGCGCACACATACAAACAACATACACACAACTGCGCGCGCTCACATACACACACACACACACACACACACACACACACACACACACACATATATATATATATATGAGAAAGAGAAGTTGCAGTTTACATGGCATGAACCGTGAATCTGCCGCTCTACATCATCGGAATTTTGAGCCTCTTCCCTAGACAGGAGTATGATTTGAGCGCGTTTAATTTATCAATACAATCTATTGGCATATAACATCTGGGCATTCATGGTCACTCGTGACTGGCATTGGTGAACACATGTTAAGTACAAATACTTCAAGAAACAATTATTCTGAAGAGTTCTTCTCCGTTTTCCACAGAATCCGGAAAAAGCAACTGCTTAATATCTTGGATGATGTTGTGATTAACACATAAGATCCAATGTGTAGACAGAAATAAACAAACATGAATTCGAGCTGCTTGTCCTGTTATTGGCTCGATCTGGGCCACAATAGTAATTATTTGTTTCCACTCTTTATCTCTTCTCCAACTTTAGGGCTTTTTTAAAACCATTCCGTCAGTAGCATTTATATACTGATGATTATCTTCTGAGGAGATATCGGTTGAAAGCTTTTTTATTCGTATTTTAATCATTCAACATATAATCAGAATCACTTTGTTAGAAATTGTTTTACATATACTAGCATATGTGTATCTGCGTGTATTTGTGTGTGTATGTGTGTGAGTGTGTACAATTAGTCACAGAATATATTTGCCAAACCTGACTGCCTTCCCCTGCTGATGAGGCATGCAGTAGTAATCTGTTGCCAGACAAATGTTCATCCAGCAAATGCCCTTCTGATCCAGAAGAGCACTACCCCATCAAGTCTTTGCATTGTGCCTGACGTTCAGTGCAAAGATTAATGGCGTTCTATCGCCACCACGAGTGATCACCCCAAACACCTAGTAATTAATATGAAACCATCAAAACTTTCGGAATGCTGTTCAATGATACACAAATTTTATGTAAGTTTGGTATTGGAGCTTCAAACACGCATACCAACCAGCAGAGCAGCCGTTTATGAATTTTTGGTGAAATGAATTGCGTCATGCTGATCTTTGTCGCTCAAACGTTGCCCAATTCAACCTTCTGCTCTGAGCTCTCGGCAAAATTAAAAACAATCAACACGCATGTGCATAATTAAACTTATGAAATAGAGAGAAAAAAGCTATCGCACCACACATACAAACACATACATAACCATACACATACAAACACATAACACAATCATATGTATATATATATATATATATATATATATATATATATATATATATATATATATATTCAAGAGCTCACCAATCCTACCACCTCTCCCAACCCAACATGTGTGTGTGTGGGTGTGTGGGTGTGTGGTGTATGTGTGTGTGTTTTTTATATAGATTGAAATTCAAGATGATAAATTAACAAAGAACAATTAAAAAATATGACTGAAATTTTAAATATATATTTCTGATTTTTAAAATAATTTTATAATTCTTTAAATTTTTGTCTTTAAATTGTTTTCAGAAGAAATTTAATAACGTAAGAAATGTTACATTAAAAACACTTTTCGGATATTTTTTCACACACTCACATATATACACACACAAGCACAGACACACACGCACACATGTATAGTTTACACTATGAAGATTTTCATTGATTGGCAGTTATGAGAATACATTAACAATTCTACTGGTTCCCAAACAAATATTTACATAGGACTTATGACACAAATTTGTACATACACACACATGCCCATTCTCCGATACATGCAGAATTTCACGCACGTATATATGCATGTTTTGATTTTTTAAGAAGAGATGCATGTAATGATATCAGTGCCAGCTGAAATCTTTATTAGCTCTAAAGTTCTGACCTGTCTCAGAAATGCCTAATGACTTTCCCGGTGGCAATCAGCTTTGAGAAATTCATTTTATAATACATGGCAAGCGGCACCGTATTCACTGAACGAAGGTATATCAATTTTAATGTTGGAAAAACTAAATACAACATTTAGTGTATAAGAAGCCTAAAAATTGTGGATTCCCATACAGAGTCGAATTGCTCTGCATTCTGTAAGAAGACGAGACGAGAACGCTACACAGACAGTTGTTTCACATATTACAACATACAGACGTCTTTGGAAAGGAAAGAAAAAAGAGTAGTAAAGATTTCCACGATTTACACTCTAATAGAATCTTCTGATTATGATACCACCAAACAGACACAAAGTTAGTTTTATATTTCTGTATGGTTCCCTTGGACCCGTGGCCTAGTGGTTAGAATGTTCGTTTTTTGTTCATTAAGTCCTGGTTCTAATCTCACAATGGTCGATTTGTCAGAATAGTGACTTCTCGATGTTATTCAGCACATTTGGAAAGTGTCTACAAAGCATGCGACAGGTTGACGCATGCTTACTGAGTAAAAATGTAGAGACGGCACCCTTTGAAGAAACGTCGATGGTTATGCTACCCCGAAGTCAGATATCATAGTGACAGACTGTGCGTCCTGTCCTTGTTCAGATTGTTATTAACGCTAGATAACGTACTCTATCTCAGAGAGTGTAACAAAGGTCCACTGAGCATAGTTGCAGTATAAACCACATGTGGACTCCGTGGTTTCCAACAAACACAAATGACCCTGAACAGAGGTATGTAATATGGATTAGGTAGCCACCATGATAAATGGTTTTCCTCAAATACGAGTGACCAGCAATTAATTGTAGTTTCATTGCAACAAATGACCACTTTCTTTTTTTATCAAATGATATGCATTAAATTTAAATTTCTTTATTTTATTCACCGTATTTTTGAAATTGTCCATTTGATTTATATGTTGAAATTTTTGCATGTTGTAAACTCTAAATATTGTTGTCATGAGTGAGGGTCGATAGAAGAAAAAGATAAATATTTAATTATGCTTCAGATGGGACAGACGTAGCGATGTTAGCTGTTAGCTGATATATTGCTGAGGAGCCACCTGCAACGCGTCACAGAAGCCGCTTTGAAAATTATCTGTCTTTGCAAAGAAAGATAGCATAATGTATTTATCTTATCAAAAAATTAAAAAACAGGTCTCTACTGTTTGAGAATGACCATTTTAGACGGTGTTGACAATAAAACGACACTGGTCTCCATAGGGCAGTAGGGGCCCAGGTGATGCCCACATAAAGGCGCAGAAGCAACAGAGGCCTAATTACTGCCACATAAAAAAAAGGAAAAACAATCGTTACACGGGTCCTCTCCATCAATTAACCTCAAATTGTCTCACTTCATTCTTCTTCGTCTACAACAGGATAGTACCACCAGAAGGGTATATAGAGAATAAAATTCGACTACTGTTAAAATAGTCTCTGTTTTCTATTTTTCGTTCGAAAGGATATGGCGAAAGCGTTATTTTAAAATGCAATGCTTCACCCTGAAAACGTATCTAGGGTTTGACCTAATTTCCAACGCTACACTTACAAGGAAACATTTAACATCTATTGTCAATATAACACTACTGTTTTCGGTTTAATTGTGTGAAATATTTCTCTTAAAATATTTTTTTAGCAAAACGTGTTTCCCAACTACAGTAATAACATCGCTCTTTCTTGTACTGATGTGTGCTTTCCTTCCAGCCTTCTATTTAAAGTGATGTCAAATGTTAACATCTTGATTAACTTACTATTTACTTTGTGAATTTTATCTACCAACCATTTCTTTCTATCTATTGGGCCTCAGGTGACGAAGTTTTTGGTATTTGGTACAGCTTTTGTATAATTCCTCACTCAAATCATTTTTCATTGTCGATAATAGAAGGTGGATGTGTACAACAGTTTAGATATTTTTGAATCGTTTTGGCGCTATACATGGCATACATATAAACGATCTGAATATATTTAAGAACAGGAATTGAGTGCTTGAGTCGATGATGTGGTGTCGTAGCAATTTGATATATTTTTATGACTTTTTAAAATTTCTTATGATTGATTAAACGTAGATATCATGACTGCTATTTTTCACATTCTCCATCATAGATTTTGTTTTAAAGAAGTTTTATCTTGAATCCCATTTTAGAACACTTGGTAGAGGATGTTGAATTGCGATAAAATGTAGTGCCAAGATTGTTGTTTTTTCTAGTTTTATTCATAAAAGTTATATAAGCAAGCAGCATTTTTACCATATTTTTCTCGATTCAGGATGGATATAAAGAGATTATGGTTTTAGTCTTAAGAGAAATAATTTTTCATTTTAACTGAGAAGTTTTATGCGGTCTTCGATGTATCGTAAGAACACTTTTATGATATACATGTATATCTGTATTTTCAACGACTCTGTGTGCGTGTGATTATATATATATATATATATATATATATATATATATATATATATGTGTGTGTGTGTGTGTGTGTGTGTGTGTGCGCGTGTGTGCGTGTGTGTGTGTAAATATTCGTTTTCACCATTTATTTTCAGTTCCACATATCACCCGAAGAGGAGCGGTCCTGTTCCGAAACATGAAAAATTTTGTGTAGTGGTACAATGCTTTTATAAACCATTACAATCACCACCATTACAATCACAACCATTACAATATATAACTATATATATATATATAGTTATATATATATATATATATAGTTATATATATATATATATATATTATACACACACACACACACACACACACATATATATATATGTGTGTGTGTGTGTGTGTGTGTGTATATATATATATATATATATATATATATATATAACATAATATTTACACGAAACATGACATGTTGTAAAGGTCAACAAGCTTGTCGTGCTCGAAAAATTAAAATTGAATAGAGATTTCGATCCTCACTGGTTGCAACATAGTTCCGGCCTTGTGCCGAATCTTAGCGGCGCTTCGAAAATCACCATATTATTATATTTAGTCAAATAGTGTGCATATGCATGGCTGTGTTTCGTGTGTGTGTGTGTGTGTGTGTGCGTGTGTGCGTGTGTGTGTGTGTAAATATTCGTTTTCACCATTTATTTTCAATTCCACATATCACCCGAAGAGGAGCGGTCCTGTTCCGAAACATGAAAAATTTTGTGTAGTGGTACAATGCTTTTATAAACCATTACAACCACAACCATTACAATATATAACTATATATATATATATATATATATATATATATATATATATATATATATATATATATATATAACATAATATTTACACGAAACATGACATGTTGTAAAGGTCAACAAGCTTGTCGTGCTCGAAAAATTAAAATTGAATAGAGATTTCGATCCTCACTGGTTGCAACATAGTTCCGGCCTTGTGCCGAATCTTAGCGGCGCTTCGAAAATCACTATATTATTATATTTAGTCAAATAGTGTGCATATGCATGGCTGTGTGTGTGTGTGTGTGTGTGTGTGTGTGTGTGTGTGTGTGTGTGCACGTAGGCACATGCGCATGAGTGTGAGTAAATATGTCAGTGTATGTTTGTATGCATGTGATTGTGAGTGCATAATTATTCGATTGTTGGTGCTTATGTAGAGAAGATTAAACCAGTCCGTATAGTTGTTTAAATAGTGTAGAAAACAAAACTTAACTGAGAAAAATAGCGGCTAGAAAAGAGATGTAATCCATGGATAAATTGTTTTATTTAAATGTTGCTGAATTTCCTATCGTCTGCGTTCATACATCATTCAATATGTTCATTTCTTTATATCTGGGTCAATACTTATTTTTTCTGTGAACACCCAAGTGATTTTAAATTCTCCATATTAAGCATTTTAATTAGTAGTGACACTGAGATATCCTTTAGTATAAATATGCATAATTATTTCTCTTTAGGAGATGTTGGAAAATACATAAATCTTATTAAATTCAAATATACAAAGATATAATATTTGATACATACGAGGAATATGTCCATAGTCTGAAACGTATGGGAATAAAATGAAAACCATGTGCATTGACACGGAAACCGCATATGTCGAGATATAATTATATCTTAAAAAGAAATAACTTTTTAAAGTTATTATTTTAAGAAAGGAAGATGAAGGAAATCATATATAACAAGACCACACAAAAAGGGCAAGAATTCGCCAAAACAGTACCGACATCTTCCCCACAATTGGCAAGAGATAATTATTAAAATGAGAATAATTTAATTGAAATTACCACTTTCAAGAGTGGATATACAAAAGATGATGTTGATCGCTTTGGAAATTAAATGAACACTAGTGTACAGAAATGTGCAATACAGGATAATTGTTAAATACAAGTTTATTTTGATTAAATTAGTTTTACTTTAAATACATTTACTTTTTCTAAACTAAAATTTTGAAACTTACATTTTGAAAACCTTGTCACCCTAAAAAAGGCGGGAAGTGTTCTAGTACGCCGGAGAGTACAGGGATTATAATTGAGAAAACAATTGGCTAGGGGGAGAATTCATGAAAAGTGAAGATTGGAGGCCACAACCTGAACAACATAAGATATGCGGACGATACAGCGCTGATTGCGGGCACGGAAAGGAAACTACAAGATCTCATACAGAAAGTAGAAGGGACTACAAATAAACTTTTAAGAAAACTGAGTGCATGGTCATCAGCAAAAGATACAAAACAAAATGCCAAATACAGGTGGAGGATAACAGAATCAAGCAAGTACAAACATTTAGGTACCTAGGAAGTGTTCTAACAGAAGATGGAAAGTGCGACACGGAGATCCGGAACGAATTAGCATGGCAAAGAACGCGTTCCATAAGATGAGCAAAATACTAACACACAGGAAAATCTCAATAGAAACGAAGAAAAAGTGCTAGACTGCTACGTGATATCAGTTCTTATTTACGGCAGTGAATGCTGTACAATATCATCGAAAATGAGGACAAAACTGGAGGCGACCGAAATGTGGTTCTACAGAAGGTTGCTACGGATATCGTGGACTGAGCATGCAACCAAGGAGGAGGTGTTGGAAAGAATGGCAACAAAAAGGAAATTGATGCTGAGCATCAGGAAGAGACAACTGAAGTTCCTGGGACATGCAATGATGAAAGAGAGCCTGGAGAACCCCATACTGACTGGTCAGATAGAAGGAAGGAGAGATAGAGGAAGGCAGCAGATAACATATTTGCAGGGTCTGATCAGGTGGATGACGGAACGGGGTTGCCAGGAGCAACAGGTTCAAACATACTAAGAACCACAAGGGATAGGGAGACGTGGAGAACCATGATCGCCTACGTCCTGAAGGGACAAGGCACATAAAAGAAGAAGAAATGTACAGGTTTCACGATGATAGATGATGATTATTGAAGTTGCATTAAAATTCTTGATAGTTGTAGTTATAAAAGAAGCAAGTAAAGAGGAAGGAGTTCCACAGGGGGAAACGCAAGAAAATAAACTGTTGAAGTAGAAGTAACCCACGAATTTCCTATTCCACCAGTAAAACTTTGAGACCTAAATGTCAAACCTTAAATTTCTGTAGTTGGGGCACAAAAAAGTATCTTTAGTACAAGTTAACTTAAATAATTTGATAAGAAGAAAAAAGAAGTTGAAATGCTTCGTCAGGAAGGATTACCTTGCAGAACCTTCTTGGGATTTTATGAAGAACGTCGAGACTAACAGCAGGAGCACTACAGCAGATATGGTAGGAATATTCAATACCGAAACGAATGGTAAAATTATTAAAAAAAATTACATAAGCTTTTTTAAGTTCATCGCATGGTTATGGGTGTATTTAAAATATAATGAATAAATTTGTTATATCTTTACTTCTTTTTTTAAACTGATTTCGCTACGAAAAAATCTAAGCATACATGGTGCAATGGGTGAATTGTCACCATTCATATTTTTAATTTCATGCATACGCATTATTGGTTTTTAATTTTCTAAACTGTATATTATAACTTGATCAGTTAGGCACCTTTTTTGAGAATTAGACATCTATGACGCTATTCACTTCACCAGAAAACATAAAAGATCTTTACTATATGACATTCGCACCGGAAGCCCCAACACAAACATATCAGAGTTTATATATGTTAACCTGTTGACAGGGCAGACGTTTCGAAAAGATTTTGATGATAAACATAGTCAACATTATGGTGTTTGATGACTAGAGATGGTAATATTACTACTCCATTCACAGGGCGTTAAACTCTACATGAATGTCTACATCAGCTGCCATGAGGGGCCGTGCTGCCTTGAATCAAGTGTGAATCTATGTCCAGGAAGATCACTCCTCTCCATGTCATACATGCAGGAGAACCCAATCATGGCTGTCAGATAATTTCTGCTACCACATCAACCCTAACATCTGGCTACCTAACTCACCAAACCATCTCCTTGATTATTATGTTTTCTGTATAATTTAGTAAGCGATCATCTTGTAAAAAATAAGCTGAACAAAAGGCAAGTATTATGGTAGCATTCAAAACTATTAAACGAAGTGGCCGTTCATTTACTGTTTAGCATATCAAGATATTTATCTATCGTAAGCTGTACATTGAACTATATATATATATAATTATCAATATGAGTAAATTTAAAAAAATAAAGAATTCGAGAATATGAGAAGTAGTTAGTTTATGTTAAAACACTCTATAGCATAGAAATAAAAACAGAGATTTCATGCATTTAACTGAGCTGTCAAACATTAAATGTCTATTCCTCATTGTATTCGAATTTTAGATGGTAGCCAATAACATTCTATGTAACATAATTGTACAACTATGCAAATGAGAAATAAAATAAATATAAAATGAATATAAAAAGACTTCATTCGTATTTTATTAACATGGTCAATTCTCATATAATGTTGGTAATTTTACCCTAAATAGTTATTGCTTTTATGTATTATATCAAAATTCATTACTGGAATTTTTACTATGAAATGTTTTTTTATACTTTCATAGAGTTTTCGTTTTGTTTTCAATATTTGTCTAACAGGTTATTACCACCCCGTGTCAGGTTGTATGTAAAAACAACAACAATTTAGATGTAGTCTGTGTTACTGAAAACATCTAATATCAGGATTAGAGATCTTGGTGCAGGATGTAGGTCTTCATTATACCCGTTCTGGGTATGATGAAGACCTACATCAGACTTTAGTTGCATCCATGATACCACCATTTTTTTTAAATTTTATTACTGTGCTATTGGCTATATAAACGTCTTTCCAACTATGATTTTATCGGAGAAGTAAGTAAAATTTTATCCTATTTTTGTGTTTTTAACCCAATAAGAATCGAATATCACTCTTGTTATAGGTCAGGGGTCGGCAACCTACGGCATGCGTGCCCCACATGGCATGACAAGCAATCTCGAATGTCACTCATCGAAAATCTTGTTTCACCTTATAGAAGCATCGCTAACAGATAAAATACAAGAAAAATTTTCTATGAACAGGAAACCTTTATTAATTATACAACTATTCACTTGAAGAACTTTTTAGGGCTTAGCACTTCTTCTGAGATCTTTCACCTGTTTGACAAAAATTGCTTTTGCCTTTCTTCGGTTTTCGGTTCAAATTATTCATCTGAACATAAATTTGCTCAAATGAAAGCTGTGTTAACTCCACAATAAATTTGTCTATCATAATTGTGTAAAACTCAAAAAAGAAAAATATCACTGATATTGAGCAAATGTCTGAGGATCTCAAAGAGCAGGGCTCTCATTAATAATAACAAAATTTAAAAATAACTTTTAAAATCATTTTATTTCTATTAATTTGGTGTACATATTATTGTATATATTACTATAAAAATATATAGTTGACGGTTGTATTGACGATTTGTATAAAAATACGTATGTACGTATGTTATTGGCACACTGAATGATTTTCAAATTTTTAGTCAGTACATAGAAAAAGGTTGCCGCTCACTGTTATAAAATACAACCGACATGATAATAATGACTGTCAAGTAAGATACAAATGGATGAAAATTTGTTAAGAAATCAATTTCATGAGGAACATTAAAAAGGTAACGATTGACCATTGTTATGTATGGATGAAGGATTTATAAATCCTGACATATCATTTACTTTATAAAACCAGAGATTTTTCTTATCTATAATTAAATATTCCATGCATATCTGTGAAGTAATGAAAACATTTGACAACTTAGTATATTCTTAGCAATCGTGAAAACCAATGTTTGTTTTTGTAGGTCTAATTTCATTACAGCTAACATAATAAATGCAATGCATTTTCTTAGTTCTTGCCTTATTTCGAGGAACGTGAACAAATTGCATCAACATTTCCCATTTTTTGTACCAGCGATTTCCTTTCTATATCCGTATGATACAGTTTCTTTTTTAAGTCACGATTTCCATCATAGCGGTATCTACTTACTGTTGTGTCAGTTTAATTCTCCTACACACCTTTTATATTTCTGTCATTTATATTCTGTCCTGAATCATCCTACACAGGCTTTCAGGGTCCGGACATAATCAGAAAATCTCACCAGGGTTCTTTAAATCTCGCTCATTTTTTAACAAATGTAGGGTAGACAAATCTATTTTTAACACGTTACTGAGGACGAAAAAAGGACGATCGTGTTGGTGAAGAACTTTTCGGTTAAAGTAAAATTGGAAAGGAACAATTGAAAAACAACCAGCAAATAAAAGAGATTGTTTCTTTTTACGACTGTCACCTACTGTGACGCAAAATTGCTTTTTACTTAACAAGTTCTCACCGAGAATTGGAGACAGGCTAAAGTGTGTTTTCATGAAGAATGATACTTTTTTATAATCGAAATGTTTAAGTTAATACAATTGAATGTTAACGGATCTTTAAATATGTATAATTGGCTTATACCTTCATTGCCAGCTTACCTACAAATCATTTCCTATTATAATTATTTTCATACGAGCTGAGTACTTTAAAATATCGTTGATCACACATCTCTATATTTCCTTATATTCTTAACAGTTTTTTTCTTTTTACTAATCCCTCTCAGTTTCTGGTTTAATTTTCATTATCAAAATCTTCTTAGGCAGGTTATTTGATGTTTTTTCTGTTCGGTGAGTGCACAATATTTCAATTTAAATATTTTATCAAATACAATGCTAAAATAGCTAATGATTTTAAAAAGAATTAACAATAATTTTTCTTCTTTACACAATTGTATTTCTTTACAAGAATGTATTTCCGTGTTGATCGATATTAATAAAATTTAATATGAAATTATTCCTGGTTTTAGCCTGTTAATTTAATGCAACATGTCTGTTACATTGGAATGTAATATCTATCCTCCTATAGGGCAGTGAATACTGGATCACACAGATAAAAAAGGTAAGACAACAACTGTGACGTGTTTATGGCTGGGTAAATAATTTGGAAAGCGAACTTGAAGAGTTTGACACCTACAGTATATACTTCATTTCAAATTCTTAAGTAGAAATCAAACTTTGGTTACTGTTAATTGGTTACCAAGATATGTTCTCAATGCAAAAAAAAAATGATATGAATTTCACATTAGGTCAAAGAGATTAAATAAATATTGAAAAATATGATAATGGTGGAACAAATCATTAGGATATGGGCATCAGTATTTTCATGTTTTTCGCTTGTCTTTACATAGATACAGGTGTTGCTTATCTCCCTTTATTAGTGATAATGTTTTTGGGTCACGTGGCAGACCGCTTAGTTATTTCACTACATAAAGACAACTGCCAAAGTGAAAGGTTACTTTTTTAGCCTAAGCTACATATGTCCAGGGCAGGAGCTAAATTTGACACCATTACAGTTTACGAATCTGTGGTGCTGTTTTTTTGTATTCTTTATGTGTGTTGATGGATATATATTTCCCAGATATAGAATGAAACTCCAAGTCGCAGTCATAAATTTTAAAAAACACAAGACTCGCTATTATCTGTCTGCGGAAAATGTCCTCCCCTGTGAAATAGAGGTTCACGTTTAAATCTGAAGGTTAAGGATTATCTACATATTATATGTAGGATTCTTTTTTCCTTCTTACACTCTGCTTTACTGTGAAGATATATGTAATATAACACATCACTGAATAAATTCCGGGCGTAATAAAAAAAAAAAACAATTTTTATGCAAAATTCGACTGTGTTAAAAGAACATAATCTTTTCTAGGGTGATACACTGTTTCCAACGTTTCTCAAATAATTTACTGATTTCCTTGCAGAACGCTGTGTTTTTGGCCTCAAAATACTCGTAGGCTTTTTATATAATTTTTCTTTGGAGCCAAATCTCTTTCCCTGCAGGATGCTTTCGTGGTATACGCCAGTAGACGCTAGAACTCGGATCTGAAAAATAGTGAGGATGCGGAAAAAGATCAATATTGAATTCATGTAGTTTTTCATTGTTGCAAATGACTTGTGACACGGTTATTTGTCTTGGTGAAGGATCACCATTTTCTTCTCCATTACTTGCTGTTTGTTGATGATTTCTTCCTTCAAACACACCAATAACGCTATACAATATTTGCTATTGATGGTTCTACCTTTCTCAAGATAATCGATGAATAAAATACCTTGCGCATCCAAAAATACGAAGGCTAAAACCTAGTCTCCTGATGTTTGCTTCTTTGGTCGATTTAAACGAATTTCACCTGCTGCTGTCCGCTCATCTGACTGCCGATTTCACTCCCAAGTGATTTGGTGGATCCATGTTTTATCCATTGTAACACATTACGAAAAAACTATTTCGTGATGCATTGAAACAGTTGCAAACAACGCTCTGAATCGTCGAGGCCTTGTTGTGTTTGATTGAGCGTTAGCAAACGCGGCCCATACTTTGAACACAGCTTTCGCAGTGATAAATATCTTTGTATGACCGCATTGAAAACCAGCATACCACTTTTTAACCGATACTTCTGATGATGCGTAGTACAAAATATCACTTATCAAGCTACTGCTTTGCTTGAACAGTATTTATCCATCAGAAAGCAATGATTTTCAACACACGATTCAGATTTTTCATAGTTTCCAAAATTTGCAGGTGTACCTTTAGTTAAATAGCTTTAATTTAAAACTAATAATCTGATTGTGACCAAAGTTTGATACGTACCATTTGAAAGTTCGTATAATATAGTTTTTTTAGTAGTCGTGCCACCTATATCGCAGACACGGGTCTTATTGAGTGATGTGTTATCATGATGAAAACCATTAAACAATAAGGTATATATAACGGATGTTTTATCACATTACTCGTCCTGATTAATCTTATCATTTGTGTCACCGTGACTATTTTAATGAGATGTTCTTGCCTTCAAGCCCCCCATATAATTTTCCTCTTCGTAAATGTCTTCGTTGGACTCCTCTCAACAGCACTGAATGCTTCCGAAATGTATCAGCGTCATGCTCTGCCTGTTATGGATCCCACAATATTATGTAAGATTTATAATTTAATGTACATTAATTAATCGACATTAGCATAGCTTTAAATCTAACTATGATTATTTGCTTCTTCGTGAGATTCAAATATATATAAACATTTACTGAATTATTTAATATTAAAATCATCTGAGATTTTTAAAAAATAGTATTTTCTATATGAATATTTTTAATATGAGTTAGAAATTGTCAATCACTTCGAATATATTGGCGTATAGATCATTTATAACTAAGTTAATATATGATAGAAGGAAATATAGCAAATAACATAGAGTATGCAGTACTTGAAATAGTTTCATCAAACACCGAAGTTTGCTATAAAACATTAAACTGTTCTGAAATAGTCCCGGCAGATCAAAACCTTCTTAAGGATGTATTACTTGGTATCAAACATTTCAGACATATATAAAATGTCAGAACTATTAAGAAAAATTAGTCGGCGCGAATGAAGTCTATGGGTAAGAGAGAGAAGGACAGAGAGAGAAACAGAGAGACAAACAGACGGACAGACAGACTTAGACATTAATTCTTCTAACCTCGTAGACATAAGCTAAAATTTCACAAAATATATGCTAATCACATAAACTGTATCGTTTTAAGTCTTTCAAAAGCAACAAATTAAATACTAAACAAATGTAAACTGATGAGCCAACAATGACAAAATTAAAATGTTCACCCTTCACCCGACTGTACACACAATGTTAGGAGGGAAATTTTCATAAATATATGAGGACATGAATATGTTTTTCCACAGATGACGTTTTCAGAATTGCGTGCGTGTAGTTTTAGATGGTAACACATCTATAAGTATTATAAGCAAGCTTGAAATTCATTGAAAGCCATTTCATCGCACTGTAAAAAACATTATTTATCATAGCAACAAACATGTCTGATTTTGATCGAAAGACAGTTTTGTTCTGGGGATTTTTACTGCGCTACATTATTCAAAAGATATACGCATCTAAAGCAACCAGTTTTATTGAATATGTATTATAGGTTACAGAATATATACGTGGAACTGTGGGTAAAACATTGTTGTTTTTATACTTAGCTCAGTAGGTAAAAGTTGTCTGCAACGGTTGGTAAAGCCTGGTCAGGTTTATGCTTGATTGTAGGTAAAGGTTCTCAGAGTTAATATTTGATTCTGTAGTCTTGAGTGGTCGTGATTATAATTGAGACTGTAGTTAAAAACTATGTTAATTTAAATTTGAGACTCAGGATAAAGACTGGTCGTGTTTAACCTTTAGACTGTAGCTAAAATCTGTTTGAATTTATACATTAGTCTGTAGGTAAATGCTGTCCGGGTTTATCATTAAATCACTAGTTATACTTTAGTTGGAATTATGTTAGCTTTATCAGCGATTCTTAATAATTTTTATATGCAAATTCAAACATAAAAATCGGACGCATTTATAACTGATTCTGTCACTTATAATTGATTCTCAGGTTACTTAAGCTCGGTCACACCGCCTTGACTAAGAGGTGCGCAAATTAGTTGCATTCATTCTTTCTACATCATAATACATTGAAACAGTAGTGTAGTTTCTAGTGAGGAAAATATCTATTCAACATCGACCTTGAGAAATGAAAGAATATAAGAAGTGCAGAAACAATTTGCCGCATATCATATATAACAAAACATTCCGAGATAATGCCTAATGCAGGCAGACATATTGCCCGGAGGTTTGTTAAAAAGGTATGAGAAGATATTATCTCCCGATTTCTTCGAATATTCTTTTACTTTTCATCCATGTTATCTTTTTCTCATATAATATTCTATGCATATGACTTGCAACGTAATCTTGTATTAATTAGTCTTTTTGATTTCTTGGAGTTGACGAAACATCGTATATATATATATATATATATATATATATGAAGGCTCGTCATAAATATATATATATATATATATATATATATATATATATATATATATATTAATGGTAATAAGAAATAAGGCTAGAAAAATATATCCTACATATACAATACACACACGCACACACACACACACATATATATGTATGTGTGTGTGTGTGTGTGTGTGTGGTTGTAGGATTAGGACTATTGTGGAGAAGTTTGGCACTTAACTGAGTAAAGTTATGCCAACTTTCGTGAAGGCACAATTGTGATGCTTACTACTCAGGGTCTTTTTTTCTTTATCTGCTGCAGTTAAAAAATGACCCGAAGAGTGATGTCATCACAATGATATCTTCACTAAACTGCGAAGTAGCAGAATTCGGCTCAGTTACAATCTTCAGTGTGTTAATGTTAATCTTATTAACGCGCCATCCCTAACTGGATATCGATCAATTAAAGACGAAAACCTGCTTGCCAATATCTTTTTTATAGGTAAACAGCTAAAATAAATATAAACAACGCTTGTGGAACTCCCTTCTCTCTGCTTGGTAACTTGTTTGCTAAATCTTTAAATACAGCGTCAATTGAGTTCTGTCAAGGGAGCTCGCCACTATCTCTTTCTCTTTCGACAACATCGCCTCTACTCTTTTTCTTTTTTCTTCTCATTATAACTCCCTGGGAACGAGTGACAATAATGATTTTTTGGGGGTGAAAAGATTACTTAAATAACAAAATCTTGGTGTAATCTTAACTCAATACCGGAAAAGATCTGCATACCAAAGTGTTAAATTACACTACACTCCATATCTCCTTCCTTCATCTTCGATGATATTGTCCAACATTCACTGCCATATTGAAGAACTGATATCCCACAGCAATCTAATAGTCTCTTCTTTGTTTCTTGTGAAAGTTTCCTGTGTTTTAGTACTTTACTCACCTTCTGGAACTCGTCTGTGCCATACCAATTTACCTTCGGTTCTCAGTATTGCACTTTCCAGCTCCTGTTAGAATAATTCTTAGGCATTTAAATTTTTGTACTTGTCTGATTCTAGTATCCCCCCTTATTTGTCCTTTTGGTTTGCTCTTTTTGCTGATGACCATGCACTCATATTTTTTTGCAGTTTATTTGTAGTCTTAGTTTTTGTCACACTCTTCAGCTACCTTCTGTAGGAAGTATCCTTACCGTGTCCGCTGTCAGCACTGTATCAACTGCGTCACTTAGGTTGTTGAAATTGTGCCCTCCGGTTACAAATCCTTGCATAGCATCCAGAATCCTCAAAATCCTCGCTGGACAAGTTGAATAGATCCGGTGAAAAGACACATCCTTGTCTTACGCCTCTTTCTATCTTTTTAAATTTGCTGAACGCATTAACTGTTCGTATGCAGGCAGTTTGCTGCCAGTATAGATTCTTAATTAATTTGATGTCTTTCCAAAAAATGTCGACGCTGCTGAGCATCTCCATCAACAGTTGTGGCGTATTTTGTCGAATGCCTTCGCATAATCGATACAACATTGATACAAGTATATATTTGTGTTCCTCTTTCGGAGAGCATTCTAATCATAACTCTTCTTCCAATGTCTTTGACGAACCCGCACTGTTCCTGTCCTATCTCTTATCTGATTCTGATACTCGCTTTATTCAGCAAGATTCGGACGATCAGTTTTGTAATACGACTCATTAAGCTGATAGTTCGGTGAGTTCGCACTCGTTTGCACCTGGTTTCTTAGACAGTGCTATGAAAATCGACTTGCATAGATCGTTTGGTATTATTCAACTTTTATAAATTTCATTTATTTTTTCTGTAATCTTCTATTGCTGAATTTTTCCAGGGCTATCAGCAGCGGTATTACAATGCCGTCTGGACCAGCTGCTTTGTTTTCATTCAGTTTGGCCATTGCACCTTTCAAGTCGGATTCTAATATTACCTGTTTGTCATCATCTTTTTGTATTCTCGTTTGTTCTCTCTTGTCGTGAAAAAAATATTTTATATACTCTTCCTATCACTGGAGCATTTCCTTATTCTCTAATATTATCATTCTATCCTTGGATTTTATGCATCCTTTTGAGGAGCGGATT